>VATE01000292.1:0-15994 GCA_008065195.1 Metschnikowia amazonensis
GAGAGGAGAGAGGAGAGAGGAGAGAGGAGAGAGGAGAGAGGAGAGAGGAGAGAGGAGAGAGGAGAGAGGAGAGAGGAGAGAGGAGAGAGGAGAGAGGATAAGATATTAGAAGATGAGATGAGAAGATGAGAAGATGAGAAGATGAGAAGATGAGAAGATGAGAAGATGAGAAGATGAGAAGATGAGAAGATGAGATATGAGAAGATGAGAAGATGAGAATAAGAAAAATGAGAGACACGTATCATAGGAGAAGTAAGAGAAATAGAGAGAGAAAACTACACCTTGTATATAAATATCTCAAAACTCTACCTCACCCCAATACAGTATTTTTCAAAATTATTCGTACCAATATGACAAGATTATTCACCCTAGTGCGACGAAATTATTCATACTACAGTATTTTTCAAAATTATTCAAACTAAATACAAATTTTAAAAAACAGCATAACATGAAAACAATTAAAAGTTGGTGTGAACATTATGCCATTTGGTATGAATAATTTGTCGCACTGGTATGAATAATTTTGAAGTATTGGTATGAATAATTTTGTCGCACTAGTTTGAATAATTTTGAAATAGAAACTAAATGCAAGTTTTTATATACAAGATAACATGGGAAATAGTTCAGTTTTGGCCCTTTTGACTCTTGATTGGAAGACTCCCATTTGAGAAAATCTGAGGCAATCCTCTAGATTAAGATTTCAGAATATTGAATTCTTAAAAGTTGGTGTGACACATCTCGTTGTTTGGTTTGAAAGATTGTGCGAAGTGGTACGAAACTTTTTGAGAATTGGTATGAATAATTTTGTCGCACTGGTATGAATAATTTTGAATTGGACAGTATTTTTCAAAATTATTCATACCAAATGACATAATATTTCACACCAACTAAAAATCTTAAAAACAAATATATTTTATTTATAACTAGATAATAAAAATTAAGAAAAATGAGAAGATACATAAAGCAAAGAAAATAATTCATAAATGAAACTATGTCATAATCTTAATATTTAATAAATATACGAAGTTTTAATAAAATTTCTAATCAGATTTATATTTGGATGAATACTTATATATGTATATTTGGAGTTTTCCAATCAAAAGATGCAAAGGACAATACTAAAGTAGTATCATGTTATGGTGAATATTAAATCTTGTATTTGGTTTGAATTTTTTGGAATACATTTCAATATTTCAAATTTATTCAAACTGGTGCGACAAAATTATTCAGACCAAGTGGAAAATGTTTCACCCAGCCTAAATTAAAATTCAATATCTGAAATTTTAATTTGGAGAATTGCTAATATACACTATTGAAGTTTTCTAATTAATCGGCAAGACAAGACTAAAGTAGTTTTCATGTTATGGTGTATATTAAAACTTTTATTTGGTATGAATATTTTTGTTGGTGTGAATAATTTTGAGAAATACTGTATGAATAATTTTGTCGCACTAGTTTGAATAATTTTGAAATATTAGTATTTTCAAATGGCATGTTTCACACCAACATTTAGTAGATGTCAGTAATCAGATATTTTATATCTTGCTTAATGCTATTACATTCTATTCTTGGAGTCTTCCAATCAACGGCTATACGGACAAAACTAAAGTAGTATCATGTTATGCTCTTAATCTTGTATTGGCTTGAATATTTTTCATTCGTATTCAATTTTGATTGGTATGAATATTCTTGTTACTGTATCTAAATTACTTCATTTCCTCACTCTAACGTTACTTATTAAGGCGGTCCTGCATATAGCGCCATTACTCCTCGGGCCCAACTTCAACTTCCACAGCGACATGGGCTTATTTTCCAAGCACAAGGACCTGCACGCCACGGCGCTGCTAAAGGCTAATACGCCAAGGAATGCTTTATTGAAGGACAAAACATTGCAAGAGTCAGGAACTGTGACCAAAAAGACAGGTGGTAAGAGTGACGAGAAAGAGATAGACAATCAAGAGAAAGACCAAGACAAGGACAATGATGAAAACAAAGACAAAGACAATGATCTAGACATTGATGGCGAAGATGAAGATTTATCCAAGAAAATATACACCAAGGAAAAAGCCCCCCTGAACGATGGCTTCGAGATCCAAATGGGAGCGTCTGAGGCCGAAACTGAGACTTATATCAACACAAAGCTCAACGCTCTCCTCTACCATACGTCGGACGATTCTATTGACCGCTACAAATCGGAGAATACGCAATCTGATCTCTTGGGCCGGCTATACTATGACGACTACGATCCATCGAACCGTCTGGCCGTGGCTTCGTTCACATCACTTGTTCCTGCTGCACTGCCACTCAGAACGGGAATAATTTCTCCGCCACCACGGCCAGAGATTGCATCGAGGCTGGACATTTCTTCAAGATTGGACATTTCTTCAAGATTGGAGAATGCATCGAGATCGGAGATTACTTCAAGGTCGGAGATTACTTCTAGGTCAGACATTTCTTCAAAGTCCAACTCTTCAACGCCTTCAAAGTCAGGAACTGCACCTTCTGATTCAGAAATCACTCATAAAAGTACCTCAATGTTTGAGGTTGGTGATGGTCCAGCCGGAAAATCCTCCTCTTCATTGGACCCTCTGGAAAATCCAAAGCCTGTGCGTCCCCTGTTTGCACTGCAAGTGTCATTTGATACATTGAGTGACTTTCATCACCAGGCCATCACTCTCAAGGCCAAACATCCCGAATTCAAGTTTCGCCGCAACAATAAATGCTTTCTTATCGGGTTCAACAACGATTCCGAGTCGTTCAAGGCTGTGGAATGGGTGTTTTTGGAAATGGTGGTGCATGGAGACACCATCATCGTGCTCCACGTGCTCGACAGCAAGACCAACAAGGACCTCGACCGGGCCATGGCCGACGCCACATTTGAGAAAATCAAGAGTCTCAACTCCCATCGCCGCAAGATCTCCATTGTGTTTGAGACTGTCATAGGCCAGCCCCAGAAGCTCTTGAAACAGGCTATTGCTGAGTACAAACCTGCAATGATGATTGTGGGAACTTCACATTATGGCCAGGGCCTGGCCCCTTCCTCCCATGGCAACAGCAGTACGAACCTCCACCAGCAGGCGACTCGCTTGCACATGCCGTTTTTCTCCAAGGTGTCGATCTCCAAGTACTTTCTTCAGTTTGCGTTGGTGCCGGTGATTTTGGTCAAGCCATTCTACGAGATCCACGAGCTGCTTGATAAGCCCATCAACGGCGAAGAGTACTTTCTGCAGTGGCTTGCAGGAATCGACGTTTCGCATACCTACGAAAAAAAGAAGAAGTTCTTGGCCATGCGAAGCCCTTCGGCCTCACGCAACTCGTCGCACACATCGCTTGTGGACTTAGAAGCGCAGTCCCGAGGCCGCTCCGATCTTTTTACCATGGGCAGCAGAGACTCGTCGGTTTCTCGGCTGCAGTCACGGTCGGCGAGACCCGAGGGCAGATCGTCCAATCGGGATCTGACGCGCTCATTGTCTCGCACCGAGAAGGACTGGATACCGGACGACGAGCGGGCCAGGAGCCGATCTCGGAGCCGGCTCTCACGGATTTTCAGTAATTGATGTCAAGAGATTTACCAAAGAATGGGTTCAACGGATATAGAAACTGGGGTTCTGATATCTAGTGTTTATGAACCAGATAATGAAGTTGGGTTTTGACAATGAATAATTAAGGCTGCATCAGGTATGATAACAGGTTTTCAAGTTTTCAAGTTTTCAAGTTTTCAAGTTTTCAAGTTTTCAAGTTTTCATGCTGTACAAGCTTCAAGTTTTCAAGCTTCAAGCTGTACAAGTTCAATCTCTATCAATTCCTTGATCTCTTCATATTTCCCCCAAGATTGGTCAATTAAAAGATCAGAAGGATGAATTAGCTGGTATGATTTTACCTGTTAAAAAACGAGTTCTTGAAAATTAAAGGCTCATACAAGACTCAGGTATTAGAGTAATTGAGCTCAGTCTTGGAGTCGCTACGTTTAGTTCTGACATAGCTCATGTTGTCTCTTCTGATATTCTTGATCAGTTGATTTTGAGAAGTTGGCATGTATACTGAGTATACAGTGAAGCATCTGGTATTCTGAATACAGCAAGTCCAGACACAGCTAAAGACTATTCAATCAAAGTAGTTGCAAAATTGCCCAGTATTTGTATCAGAGATCACCGGAGTTGTGACATAGATAACTTCTTTGGTGTATATGCAGGAACACTCTTATTGCACCAACTACTGTAAATGTAGTTCTGATCAAGACCAGGTGGACAAGTATGCATGCACACTTTCTGCATTAACTAAGCACTAAAGGATTTGACAAGATATAGATAGAGAAATACTATATACCGGAAAATACATGGAGAAGACATAAATAGGATATTCACTGGTTTAGAAATAGTCATGTGTAAACCCGTACATCTCCAGTATTAGTACAGTATTTTTAAAAGTTTTCAAACGAGCGCGCAGAATGTTTCGAACGAGAATACAGTAAAATTATTAATTCCAGTGCGAAAAAATTATTCATACCAATATTTCAAAATTATTCATACCAATATTTCAAAATTATTCAAACCAAATGGCATAATGTTTCACACCAACTTTAATGGAATTTAGTAATCAGAAATTTTCTTTGGTCAGTTGCTTATAAACACTACTCTTGCAGTCTTCCAATCAACGGTCGAAATGGGCAAAACTAAACTAGTTTCCATGTTATGGTGTATATTAAAACTTGTATTTGGTATGAATATTTTTGTCGCACTGGTATGAATTTTTTTGTTGCATTGGTATGAATAATTTTGAAAAATACTGTACCAATATTTCAAAAATGTTCATACCAGTGCGACAAAATATTCATACCAAATGGCATAATGTTTCACACCAACTTTAATAGTTTTCAGTAATCAGATATTTTATATCTTGCTGATTACTATTACATTCTTCCAATCAGCGGTCAAAACGAGCAAAACTAAAGTAGTCTCCATGTTATGCTGTATATTAAAATTTGTACTTGGTATGAATAATTTTGTAATATTGGTATGAATAATTTTGTCGCACTAGTATGAATAATTTTGAAAAATACTGTAAAATCCAGTGTTTTTAAAAGTATGCAAACCAATATTTAAAAAGTTCGTACCACTTCGCATAATGTTTCAAACCGAATGGCATAATGCTTCATACCGACTTTTAATGGAATTCAGTGATGCAAATTTAATCTAAGGATCGCTTCATATTTATTTATTTGGGAGTTTTATTAAGGGTAAAATGGACAAAACTAAAGTGGTTCCTGTAAATTAAAACTTGTACAGTGTTTTTCAAAATTATTCAAACCAGTGCGACAAATTATTCAAACCAATGCGCAAAATTACTCAAACCAATACAAGTTTTAATTTACAGCATAACATGATACTATTTTAGTTTTATCCGTTTCGACCGTTGATTGAAGGCTTCAAGAATAGAATGTAAAAGCAATCGTCCAGATATCTAATTACCTAAAACTATTAAAAGTTGGTGTGAAACATGCCATTTGGTTTGAATAAATGTCGCATTGGTATGAATAGTTTTGAACTGTAGTTTAAATAATTTTGAAATATTGGTATGAATAGTTGTCGCAATTTCTTACATAATTTGCTGGTTTGAATATTTTGATAAACACTGTATGAATAATTTTCGTACCACTTCAATTTTTTCAAACCAAATAAGTTATTATATAAAGGAGAACATGGAAACTCTAAATGCAGTACGAGAGGCAATTTTCTGATATTTTAGAATATTGAATTCTTGAAAGTTGGTGTGAGACCATTTGGTTTGAAAGATGAGGAAGTGGTGCGAAATTTCTATTCTTGTTTGTTTAATTTTGGTTCGCGCTGCTTCAATACTTTTGAAAATATTAGTAAACCCGTACATCTCTGATATTAGTATCAGAATAGTACAACTGTAAAACAGTAGATTAAATAGATAAGTAAATTCTAATAAATACAATTATATAGCAGAACAAGTATGACACTTTTAGACCTTCCTAAAACGTAGTGTGGTTTAGTTATAGCAGATCTATTATGACACTTTTAGACCTTCCTAAATCGTATTTTGGTACAATTTTACATTTACTAGCGTAATCCTTAATATTCTAGTAAAATGGGATTAACATTAGTAGCTTAGTACACACTGAAAACATTCCAACACACACCATTTCGAAGTACTATTAAGTCCCCAACACTAGTGACCAGTCTGTACGGTTATGAGTCTCATCATATACCAAAGTACAGTGTTTTGTATTCAAAGTAGCGCGAAAACTATTCAAAGCAGGGAACTAATTTATAAGTTATATACCTAACAAGGGGTTGTATACAGGATATCAAGAAACCAGTTCAGTTCCATCTATTTGACCCATTGAAAGACTTCCAAATACATATTGGGCAATCCATAGATTAATATTTCAGAATATTAAATTGTAATGAGTTGGTTTGAAACTATGCCATTTTGGTTGAAAGACTAAGCGTTTTGAAACTGAATTGGTGTTTGCAAATTTTGGGTCGAATCGTTTTCGCGCTGGTTAAAATTATTCAAACCATATTTCAAAATTACTCCAATATTTCAAAACTATTTAAATTAGTGCGACAAATTATTCAAACCAAATACAAGTTTTAAGTTGCAGGATACCATGGAAACTTTAGATTTGTCCGTTTCGACTATTGATTGAAAGACTCAAAATGTATATACGAGGCGATTTTCCACATTTAAATTTTCAATTATTGAAATCTATTAAAAGTTAATGTGTAACATTATGCCATTGGTTTGAAAGATGTGCGAAGTGGTACGAAAATTTTGAATTGGTTTGAATAATTGTCGCACTGGTTTGAATAATTTGAAAAACACTGTAATAGACATTGTTGTCATGACATGTGTTACGGCATGGACAGAGGGTCGTGCAAATCCCAAGTCCTGTAGGTTAAGAGGGCTGCAGGTGCATACAGTTACGGTGGGAAACAATCAGGTGGAGTTTTGGTGCCTAACAAAGGAAGAACTGTAGAGTTGAACTTGACAGTGAATTCCAACCAGTTGTAAGGGTATTACTCTTGAATAATAAGGACAGATCAGGGGGCTCAATAGATACAGAGAATTAATGACTAGAAATCCTAAAGATTCCACTTTGTAGATTGTTAGTCCAATGACATTACTGATCCAGCCTGCGAGAATTTACATGGCATTAACAATTCGCGCACGCATGCCTCTTCTCCGTAGCCTACAATGTGGTGTATTCCATTAGTCTGTGGACCTGTCTATGGACCTTCTATGGACCTATCTATGGACCTATCTATGGACCTGTCTATGGACCCTATGGACCTGTCTATGGATCTATCTATAGACCTATCCATGTACCTATCTATGGACCTACTCTAAGTGTCATTAACTCAATCAACCTTGGTTCTCTAGGAAGGCCCGTACATCCTGTAAGACCATATGCGCGATAATGCTGCCATATCCAAGCTGCAAGGTACACATATACGCGATAAATGCAGCCATGGACCAAGACAATATCAAGCAGGAACAGACAAGTTACACAATGAGACAGAAAATTATACAATGTTCCGGCAGGAATAGAAAATTATACAATAAGGCAGGAACAGAAAAATTATACAATAAGGCAGGAACAGAAAAATTATACAATAAGGCAGGAACAGAAAATTTGCACAATGTTGAGGCAGGAACAGACTATCCCGGCAAAAAGACAATCCTACGATTATTTGGAGCTAATTGTCAACATCTTCAATAAGGATTCCCATACAGGAGTCTAGAGTCTCAATTACGTTGTGGTTTGAGTAAATCAATTGGTAGAATTTTGTCCACTGGATACGATTGACTATGGACTTTTGGATTGACCAAATGTGGCTAATGTAATTTTTTATACAGGGATGGCATATTTTATCAGTACCAGGGCTCATAGCCGATAATACAGTATTTTTCAAAATTATTCATACCAGTGCGACAAAATTATTCATCGCAATTCTCAAAAAGTTTCGACCACTTCGCACAATCTTTCAAACCAAATGATGAAATGTGTCACACCAACTTTTTAGAATTCAATATTCTGAAATTTTAACCTAGAAGATGCCTGATATTTCCTCATTGGGAATCTTCCAATCAAGGGTCAAAAGGGCCAAAACTGAACTAGTTTCCATGTTATCTTGTATATAAAATCTTGTATTTGATTTGAATAATTTTGAAACTTTAGTATGGATATTTTTGTCGCACTAGTTTGAATAATTTTGAAAAACATTGTATAAAGTCTTTTGCTATGAACTCTAGTTATGAATACTGGTCTCCAGATATGAACACTGGTTATGAGCACTGGTTATGACATTTGGTTATGAATACTGGTCTCTAGCTATAAATGGTCATAAGCACTTTAACTATGCTCTTGGAATAAACCTTTTAATCAATATCTCTATTTTCAGAATCTTCCAAATGGTAGATTGCTTGTTCAAATACCTACCATTTACCTTGGAGAGTTATATGCAGGTTGTCATTATAACAGAGTCCCTTTTCGCAGCCATACTAACATATGGTTTATCAATAGATACCAAAGTGTACTGACTCAAGGTAATTTGCAATAGACTATAAAGAGACTAGATACAATTCGTAGCCGATTGAGAGATATAAATACGTGCTCAGAATCCTCTCCGACATCGGTCTTGTACAACTTACATATCAAAATCTACTTAAATACAGATTGAAAGAATACCTACAACACCAAGGACAATATTTTCAAACTATTCAAGCCATGGAGACGATTTGAACCTAAAAATTAGTTCAAACCATGAAAACGATTTGAACCTAAAAAATGGATCAAACCATGAAAAGATTTGAACCTAAAAAATAGTTCAAACCATGAAAAGATTTGAACCTGAAAAATAGTTCAAACCATGAAAAGATTTGAACCTAAAAAATGGATCAAATCATGAAAACGATTTGAACCTAAAAATAGTTCAAACCATGGAAATGATTTGAACCTAAAAATTGGATCAAACCATGAAAAGATTTGAACCTAAAAATAGTTCAAACCATGAAAACGATTTGAACCTAAAAATAGTTCAAACCATGAAAACTATTTGAATCAAGGAAACAGCGCGAAAAAGATTCAACCTGCAAACTTAAACTAATTCAAAAGTTTCGCACCCATTCGCAATCTTTCAAATCAAATGGCATAATGTATCCACCAACTCATTAGAATTCAATATTTTGGAATATCAGAAAGCTACGTCATTTTACTCAAATGGACAGGACAGAACTGGTTTTCCTGTATATAACAACTTGTATTTGTTTGAAGGAATTGCAAAGTGTACTAAACAATGAATTTGGGTTGATTTTATTTTGGTTCAAATCTTTCGCACTGGTTTAAATTATTCTTTTTCGTGGTTCAAACTTTCGCGTTGGTTCAATCTTTAAAAAACACTGGATACCTCGAGTTGAAGAAGTACCAGATATAAATAAATTTATTTACATTCAGTTTAAGTTTTGATATTATCAATTTGGAATTGATGAAGTATTTTTTTAATACAAGAATTACAGAGTGTCCAGAGAGTTTGTTGAATGGATTGTGGTGCTTGTACAGTATTTTTGAAATCATTCAAACTAGTGCGAAAAAATATTCACCAAATTTCAAAATATTCACCAAATTTCAATTTATTCACCAATATTTCAAAATATTCACCAAATTTCAATTTATTCACCAATACTTCAAAATATTCACCAAATTTCAATTTATTCACCAATACTTCAAAATTATTCAGTTTTAATTTACAGCATATCATCAAAACTACTTTAGTTTTATCCCTTTCGATCATTGATTGAAGGCTCCAAGAATAGATTTTAAAAGCAATCGTCCAGATATAAAATATCTAATTATTGATTCTAGTAAAAGTAGGTGTGAAACATGGTTTGAATAATTTAGCACTAATTTAAATACTTTGAAATATTGGTATCAATATTTTCGTCGCACTGGTTAAAAAATTCTGACAATCACTGTATTGTGGTGCTTGTATAGTTTGTATAGATGGAATTGCGTTTATACACAATCTCAACTACGTTTGTTTGCTACATCGCATTCACATATAAACTAGACCCTGTTAGCGCGCAACTTATCGAATTATCTCGTGACTATAACATCAATACCGCTATCACAAAAATGCAGGCTCCAATAGTATTCTGGGAACCTGCATTGACAAACAGAGAAACATGGGGAACTGGAAAGAAGTTGCGTGGAATTTCTGAGGTGTTGTAGTTAGCTTCAGACTCTGGGTTTGGAGCAGAGTCTTTCTCTGGCACAACATTTACAGAATTTCCTGGATTCACAAAGGGTTTTGGGTTAACAGAGGGTTTTGGGTTAACCAAGGGTTTTGAGTTAACCAAGGGTTTTGAGTTAACCAAGGGTTTTGAGTTAACCAAGGGTTTTGAGTTGACAAAGGGTTCTGGCTCTGACTTTCCAAAGTTCTTTCCTGGAGATGCCGGAATAGTCCCATTTCTTGGCTTGATTGGCTCACCGGTCATGTCTGGCCTGTCTGCTACATTTGCAGTAGCCATAGGAATCTTGAGTACATTAACAGTAGCCATAGGAATCTGGAGACCTGTCAGGGTGTTCTTGGCACGGTTCTCCGAATCCGGAGAGATCACTCTCGTTTCAGGAACAATACAAACACCAGGGACTGTTAAAGTGGTGGCACTGGCAACAGTAATGGTGGATGGATAGCATACCTTGTCGCACATAGCGATGGAGAGGGTGGTTGGCTCCGGAACATAGGTGATGAAGTTGGTATGGGTATTCCACACAGTGACTGTAGAACATTCGGCACAGGAGGTGTTAGTTGGCATGATATTACCGGTGATGTTGGAGTTGACACACTTCAAAGGCTGATCACATTGGTTCAGGTCACACACCACTTTCTGAGTTTCACATACAAGATCAGATTTGCTTTCGACGCAGTCAATGGACGAGTCTTTCACACATGACTTGAAATCAGAACCCGAGGTTTTAATTGAGCTAGGGTTTTCAATTGAGATAGGGTTTCCATTATCACTTGGGTCTCCATTATCACTTGGGTTTCCATTATCACTTGGGTCTCCATTATCACTTGGGTTTCCATTATCACTTGGGTTTCCATTATCACTTGGGTCTCCATTAGTACTAGACTTGGTGCCTGAAGAACTTGGCATGGAATCGGAAGCATGTTGAGAAGTTTCTTGGGAAGTAGAAACTTGTGTCAATTCAGTCTCCAAACCAGCTAAGTCTTTGTTGGTTTGGTCAGGACTGTAGCTTTCCGAAATCGGCTTGCCATCTTTTTCAATCACAAGTGTTTTAGGATCATAAAGCGGATTGTCTTCTTTTTCAGTCAAAAGTGTTTTAGGATCATAAAGCGGATTGTCTTCGTTTTCAGTCAAAAGTGTTTTAGGATCATAAAGCGGATTGTCTTCTTGTTCAGTCAAAAGTGTTTTAGGATCATAAAGCAGATTGTCTTCTTTCACAAGTTTCTTAGGATCATAAAGCACTTCGCCTTCTTTCACAAGTGTCTTAGGATCATAAAGCACGTCGCCTTCTTCTTCTAAAGTATTTTTTTCCGAATCTGGAGTATTCTTCACTTCAGACACTGGCGGTTTTTCGCTTTCTCTAGCCTTGTCTTCTCCATTTGTAGCTGGTCTATCTTCTGGCTTAGAAACTTTATCTTCAGGAGTAGAAACTTCGAGTCCTTCTTTAGAAACTTCACCTTCTGCTTGAGAAACTTGGTGTCCTGTGTTAGAAACTTTGCTTTCAGATCTAGAAACTTCGCCTTCAGGTTGAGAAACTTTGTCTGCTGGTTGAGAAACTCCTTCTTCTGGTTTATCAGGTTTTCCTTCTGGGTTAGAAACTTCTCCTTCTGCTTTAAAAAGCGTTCCTTGATGTTCAAATCCGCTATCTTTAGATATTCCAGTGTTTTGATGGCTAGAACTCGCATCTTTTTTGGATTCATTTTCGTCTTTGGCTTTGGGGGTATCATTTTCTGGAGTCTTTGTCACTTTTTCATCTTTTCCTTGTGGAAGTTCAAGCCCATTTTCATTCTGATTATTGTCTTTGGACTTGGGCTCATGAACCTCCAGGTTTTCCTCCACTTTCTCCAGGTTTTCCTCCACTTTCTCCACCTTTTCTTCTACCTTCTCCACGTTCTCCACCTTTTCTTCTACCTTCTCCACGTTCTCCACTTTCTCCTCCTCCCCAGTTTCTCCCCCTATTCCCTCAGTCTCCCCAGTTTCTTTCCCCTCCAGTACATGAACAGACACAGAAATATTTCCAAATTCAGTTTTGAAAATGTGGTCAGGACGCACAAGATGCACTTTCACTTCATGGCATTCGTTGAAATAAGACCTGTCGTAGGCAATCACGTGCAAGTGGCTGCCAAATATTTTGCACAGCCAGAAAGGAACACCTTGAAGCTGGTTCATCTCATCCAAATTCAAAGGAACCTTGGAAACGTGCGGCCCAAACAGAAGAGCTCCATGGTAGTAGCCCACGTACTCGGGAATCTTGGTGTCTTTTGCAAAGGCATAGTCGTCTTGCAATGTAAACTCCACAGGGGGCATCAGAGCATCCCCATAAACCAATTCTCGATGATCCAAAGAAATTTCCCCGGAAAGGGGCACAAAAGTACCGTTAAATTCGGCAAAGAAGATAAAGGGGTCACTTGTGTCTGCATAAGCAGTGGTAGCAACAAGAAACGTCAGGACCAAGTGAGAGACTTTCATGATAGTTTTGTATGGAGTATGAAATGCGGATAGAAGGCTCCATTTAAACCCATGATTCATGTGAAAATTATTCTAGGAACTTTGCATTATCCAGGGAACTTTGCATTATCCATGGAACGATATGCTAGAAAGATTGGAACAATGGCTGAAAATGTGAGAACAATGACTGAAAATGTGGGAACAATTATTCGAACAATGTCTGGAAATGTGACAACAATCTCTAGAAATGTGACACCAATATCTAAATGTAGAAATCATGTCATAGGAATGCGGCCATATTGTGCTAGAAATGTCCGAAAAGGTACCAACAATAGAAGTAGTATCTGGAAACATTCCGTAATTTATGCACATAAGTGAACATGCGGGTTCTTTTGTTTCCAAAACGGTCTATCTTGTAGGTCATGGTGCTGGCTTGGTGATAATCTGGAAGATATAAGTCATATGTGACTTCATGATAATCTGGAAAATATAACTCATATGTGACTTCATGGTAAGTCAATAAACACAGCCAACGTAAAAGAAAAGATCTCAGGTCATTATTCAATCACATTCCAGACTCAGACCAGTGAAATCTTTATTTTTGAGCATATGATATTAGATTTGCTTCTGACACATTTAGTGTTGAAATCCAGTAATCATCTAAGCAATGAAGGAATTCATATTCTAAATTCAGTAATCATCTAAGCAATGAAGGAAACCATATTCTAAATCCATCCAATCAATTCTGACAAATTCCATTCTGAACAAATTCCATTCTGGAACAACTTCATTCACTTCATTTACTTTATTCACTTCACTCACTTCTTTCACTTCTTTCATTTATTTCACTTCACTCACTTCTCTCACTTCATTCACTTCATCATACATCAATCCTTCTCACAAGTTCACATCATGAATCTGTCCCTCTCTTCAAAAACCACTTCACGTACCGTATTTGGAAAAGTGCTTCGTGCATTGAAATAAGAAGACCTGTATAGAAGATTCAGGGTCTCCAGTTGCCTGAATTTAGTGATGTACATGCTTGTTTGAAACACGAATGTATCGGTAATAGCTCACTTAAGACATTATTGGTAACATTTTACTTGGTGCCACCGCTCAATGCACCGCTGCTGCAACAACGAGTTATATGCCGGTCCTTACATCCAATTGGCCAAGGGTTTAGTTTCCACTTTGATTGGTCATAAAGAGGTGAAATTTGTGATTAGTCAAGAGGAGAGTTATGATTGAAGAGTGATGAAAATTACAGGTCATTGAATACTGGCTACTGGGTAAATTGCTGGCTGAAATACTGGCTGAAATACTGGATCTTTGAAAATATGTCAGGGGTAAATCTATAATCATATGTAAGGATATGGAATTAAAGCACATTCAATGCATAATTAAAGAAATCTGAATTGGTGTTTTGTCTGGGTATGAGATACCAGGGAAGCATGGACTGTACTGCACACACCACATCTGAGTTCTAGTAGATTTGTAGTATAGTACTAGACCTTGTTGGACCTTGGTACTATAGTACTTTTGATGATACATCGTAACTTTTAGTACTTGAACTTATAGTAGCGTTTTCAATTGTGGTCTCTAGCCATAGTATCCTATATTTAGAACAACAGATCGTATGATCCGGGAGTGCATACAGGCCTGGAAGTAGCTCGTCAATCGTCTACATTGAAATTACATAGTTAGGACAGTCATCATATCATAGCCATAATAGTAATTATAGTCATCATAGTAATTATAGTCATCATAGTAATTATAGTCATCATAGTAATTATAGTCATCATAGTAATTATAGTCATCATAGTAATTATAGTCATCATAGTTTTCGTTGTCTTGGTACGAATGAGTACACCCGTACATCCCGTGAGCTGTTCACAGTCCTAATTGGACCATGAACATGCCGTATCTTCTTGGGTCTAGCCATGCTTCTATTCAACATCAAATCAGAACTCAACCGTGTGCTCTATTGTATCTTCAGAAAACAATGACAATTGTTAGTGTGAGCTGCGTATATGCAGGCGCTCGCCCATCCACATCTTGCATCGTAACGGTATTTGGCGTGACTCAAATACTTGCATGGAACAGTAGCCATTGTCAAGATCATCTAGGCGTCTTGGACCTCGTAACTGCGGGAATTGGCTTTATTCCTGTATCCAGGTCCCGTTGCACAATATTGATAGGATACGGTACATTAAGCGATATGCACACTATATTTTGGTCAGCAAATAAGCTTTAGATGAATATGAATGGAGATTAGGGAAGGAGTTGGGGAATTTCTGAAAAAGCTATTTATATTATACTCTTGTCAAAAAGACCTAGCGTACAGAATCAGGCTAGATGTGGTATATGCAGGTTAGAAAATGGTATGTGCAGGTATAAATTTAATGGAGATTGTAAATCCGTGATCTGACCTTTAAGGCCTTTTGTAAAAAAAATACTGGTGTATGATATTGGAAGAGTATTTGGCCAGTGAATTTTTAGTCCACCTTTTCTCTTTTCTGCTATACTCTACTGTATAATCTACTCTATTTTATTGTCTAAGTGTTTTATTTGAAACTCTATACTTTATTCCATACTCTACTCAAAACTATAGTCTACTCTTTACTTTAGAACACATTCTATACTCTACCTTATACTTTACTCTATAATATATCTTATAGTTTATACTCTGCTCTATACTTATTCCATATTCTATTCTCTATTCTACTCTATACTCTAGTTTTTATTGTGTACTCTATACAGTGTTTTTAAAACTATTCATACCAGCGCGCAAGATTATTCAAACCATATTTCAAAAAGTTTCGTACTACATTCTTAAAATTATTCACCAGTGCGACAAATTATTCAAACCAATCTTTCAAAATTTTCGTACCACTTCGCACAATTTTCAAATCAAATGGCATAATGTTCACACCAACTTTTACTAGAATCAGTAATTAAATATTTTATGTCTGGACGATTGCTCTTACATTCTATTCTTGGAGCCTTCAATCAACGGTCAAAATGGATAAAACTAAAGTAGTTTTGATGTTATGCTGTATATTAAACTTGTATTGAAAAAACTTTATAACAACTTTTATTGAAGAATGTGCGAAGGTACGAAACTTTTTAAATACAGTATTTTTCAAAATTATTTAAACTAGTGCGACAAAATTATTCATACAGTATTTTTCAAAATTATTCATACTAGTGCGACAAAATTATTCATACCAATATTTCAAAATTATTCATACCAATATTTCAAAATTAT
>VATE01000126.1:0-36367 GCA_008065195.1 Metschnikowia amazonensis
TGTGAAACATTATGCTATTTGGTATGAATATTTTGTCGCACTGGTATGAATATTTTTGAAATATTAGTATGAATATTTTTGTCGCACTAGTATGAATATTTTTGTCGCACTAGTATGAATATTTTTGTCGCACTAGTATGAATAATTTTGAAAAAGACTGTATGTATGATTTAGGGAAAATATACAATGCGTATATGTATGATTTAGAGAAAATGTACAATGCGTATATGTATGATTTGGGAAAAAAATAACCCTGGGTATTTCAATGGTTTAGAGTTTTAAGGTTTTTATGACTCTAAAAATGGAAATGACCATCTGGAATACTCTCGTTTCCACCTTGCTACATAAGCTTACGCAGTGCATCAAACATCAGTACATCCCCAGTCTTAGGACTCATTGTATAATTGTAGGGCTAGGAAGAGATGTAGTTTACAAAGTAGTTTACAGATGTAGCTTTGGGGAAGAAGGGAACTAGATCAACTGGATAGTGCTAAATCTAGTAGAGTATGGGAATTGCTATTCCACAATGACTAGGCTATTGAGGACTATCTAGACGGTCATCACTCTTAAATGTTAGATCCTTAACCTAAATATCAATAAGCAAAAATACCGAACCAAGTATAATTACATTTCTAACTTAGTTTGCTAAATCATTATCCCCGGTCTTGCAATTACCCTCCTATGTCAAGAGCGCAACACATTTACAGTGTTTTTCAAAATATTCAACGAATTTCAAATTTCAACGAATTTCAAATTTCAACCAATTTCAAATTTCAACGAATTTCAAATTTCAACCAATTTCAAATTTCAACCAATTTCAAATTTCAACCAATTTCAAATTTCAACGAATTTCAAATTTCAACCAATTTCAAATTTCAACCAATTTCAAATTTCAACCAATTTCAAATTTCAACCAATTTCAAATTTCAACCAATTTCAAATTTCAACGAATTTCAAATTGCAACCAATTTCAAATTTCAACCAATTTCAAATTTCAACCAATTTCAAATTTCAACCAATTTCAAATTTCAACCAATTTCAAATTTATTCAAACTCGCACAACAAAATTATTCACACCAAATAAAAGTTTTGATTTACAGTATAACATGTCGAAACGGACAAAACTAAAGTAGTTTGCTGTATACTAAAACTTAGATTGAATAATTTTGATATCACTGTATTCAAATTATTCCAAAATTATTCAACCAGTGCGACAATTATTCAAATATTTCAAAAGTTTCATATCACTTCGCACAATTCTCCAACCAAATGGCATACTGTTTCACAACTTTAATTAAATTCAATTCAGAAGTCTTAATATCGAGGATTTCTCATGTACAGTATTTTTCAAAATTATTCATACCAGTATTTCAAAATTATCATACCAGTATTTCAAAATTATCATACCAGTATTTCAAAATTATCATACCAGTATTTCAAAATTATCATACCAGTATTTCAAAATTATTCATACCAGTATTTCAAAATTATTCATACCAATATTTCAAAATTATTCAAACCAAATATAAGTTTTAATCCATAACATGGAAACTACTTTAGTTTTTTTCGTTTGGCCGTTAATTGGAAGACTGTAAGAATGGTAGAGCAGTCAGCAAGATATAAAATATCTGATTACTGAAAACTATTAAAAATTGGTGTGAAACATAATGCCTTTTGGTATGAAAATTTTGTCACACTGGTATGAATAATTTTGAAATATTGGTATGAATAATTTTGTCGCACTAGTATGAATAATTTTGAAAAATACTGTACTACATATGAGTCTTTAAGGCTCAAATGGAAACGACTAAACTGTTCCTTGTTATCCTATATACAACTTGTATTTGGTTTGAAAGAATATTCAAATGACGCTTGAAATATTGGTTTGAATAATTTTGCGCGCTTCTTCGAATAAAAACATTGTACAGTATTTCAAAACTATGAAAGCTTTTCAGAAGTTAAAGCAGCGCGCAAAATGTTTAACCAAGAAAAAGAATAGTACAAAGGAGAAGAAGAATAGTTCCAACCAAGAAAAAGAATAGTTCCAACCAAGAAAAAGAATAGTACAAAGAAGAAAAAGAATAGTACAAAGAAGAAAAAGAATAGTTCAACCAAGAAAAAGAATAGTTCAGCCAAGAAAAGAATAGTTCAACCAAGAAAAAGAATAGTTCAACCAAGAAAAAGAATAGTTCAAACAAAATTTGAATGGCTTGTACCACACAATCTTTCAGCCAAATGGTATAATCACACCAAATTTATATACTTTATATTCGGAAATCTCAAAGTTCATGTACTAAATTTGGACTGAACTAGTTTCTTTCTGACAACAAGTGGTGGGTGAAGATTGTGAGAATGGGTGCGAAACTTTGAATTACAAAATTATTCAAACCAGTGCGAAAATATTCAAACCAATTTAAAATTATTCAAACTAGTGCGAGACCAATTCAAAAGTTCCTACCACTTCGCAAATCTTTCAAATCAAATGACATAATATTTACACCACTTCATTAAAATTCAGTAATCAGAAATATTTATTTGGACGATTGCTTATATATACGATTCTTGAAGTCTTCCAATTAACGGTCGAAACGGACAAAAAGTTTCCATGTTATGCTGTAAATTAAACTTGTATATGGATTGAATAATTCTGGTTGATTAATTCTGTTGAATAATTCTGTTGAACAAATTTCGTTGAATAATTCTGTTGAACAAATTTTGTTGAATAATTCTGTTCAATAATTCTGTTCAATAATTTCTGTTAATAATTTCTGGTTGATTAATTCTGTTGAATAATTCTGTTGAATAATTTCTGTTAATAATTCTGGTTGATTAATTTCTGGTTGATTAATTCTGTTGAATAATTCTGTTGAATAATTCTGTTGAATAATTCTGTTCAATAATTCTGTTCAATAATTTCTGTTCAATTTGTCGCACTAATAGTGTAGACACTAATAAACCAATCAGCTCCATCCATATATCTTCCTTATACTTCATTTGGATCCCTCAACAAGAGTCTTAAATTCCGAAACCTCTAGGCCGTCGTGCTTCATGACCATTTCCTGCGCTAGACTCAGAAGAGACCCAAGATCCCGTGTCACCTTTATCACACGCGGCGACGATGCTAACGTCCTGTGGCCTGTAATGATCGGCAAAAGGTCCGATTTCGAAAGCAAGTAGAGCCCGAGCCAGGCATTCGTGCACGACTCAGAAATCTCGACCGCCCGGAGGAAAGCGTCACGTGCTGCGTCCACGGCATCGAGCACCTCCAAAAGAGCATCCTTTTTTTCGGGCTTTTTCAGCATGAGGTACACGTGCAGCAGGTAGTGGAGCAGACCCACCCTGGCAAACGCATTATGGGCCGTTGGCCTGTGGAGAAGCACCTCCTTCCAGCAAAACACGGCCTTATCGTAGTGGCCCAATTCGCCATACACGTCGCCCAACTCCGCCCACGCCTGCACATCGCTTGGCTGGAGGTTGAGGTAGTAGTTCAAGGATTTGGCATATTCCGGCAAGTCCTTTGAACCATCAGACTTGGTCCTGGAAAACGTGGCCAAGCGCCGAGACGCGCGGACCTCGTCCGGATTATTGCCCAAAGCGGCAATGGCCGCCTTCATATCACCCGTGGCCTCATAGTACATCAGCCTAAGAACCATGATTTTCTGTGACGGTCCGTGGCCTGCAAACTGGTCATTGAATCGGTCCAAATATGACTTGGCTTCGATGTCTCTATTGGTAAGGAGCAGGACGTAGAACTGGAGTTCATAGATATCAAAGAGCTCTGTGGCTTCCAAGGCGTCTGCATTTGTGCTTAGGAAAAGGGCCACTTCTTCATGAAGCTGGTCTAACTGGATGGGGGTGAATTTGGAAAAGATGCCAGTGGCGACGATATCAAGGTACTTTTGTTTGTCCATGGTGGTGGTGTTAAGAATAAGGAGCGCGCGAAGAAACATTAAATATCAAATAATATATACAGTGATAATTATACCAGTGCGACAAATATTCACCAATAATTCAAATTGTTTAAACCAGTGCAAAATTATTCACCAATAATTCAAATTGTTTAAACCAGTGCAAAATTATTCACCAATAATTCAAATTGTTTAAACCTGTGCAAAAATATTCACCAATAATTCAAATTGTTTAAACCAGTGCAAAAATATTCATCAATAATTCAAATTGTTTAAACCAGTGCAAAAATATTCACCAATAATTCAAAATTGTTAATTATTCACCAATAATTCAAAATTATTCAAACTAGTGCGACAAATATTCACCAATATTTCAAAATTATTCCAACTAGTGCGATAAAATTATTTAAACTAGTGCTACAAAATTATTCAAACTAGTGCAACAAAATTATTCAAACCAAATGGCATAATATTTCACACCAACTTTTGATAGATTTTAGTAATTAGATAGTTTACATATGGACGATTTATATACTTGGAATCTTCCAATCAACGGTCGCAACGGATAAAACTAGAGTAGTTCTATGTTATGCTGTGTATTAAAACTTGTATTTGGTGGAATAATTTTGGAATATTGGTTGAATTTGAAATATTGGTTGAATAATTTTGTCACATTGGTACAGTATTTTTCAAAAATATTCATAGCAGTGCGACAAAATTATTCATACCAATTCTCAAAAAGTTTCATACCACCTCAAACCAATTGACGAGATGTGTCACCAACTTTTTAGATTTTAATATTCTGAAATATTAATCTAGAGGATTTCTTCATATATTCTATACTTGGAGTCTTCCAATCAACGGTCAAAAAGGTTAAAACTGATTTAGTTTCCATGTTATCTGGTATAGAAGAACTTGATTTGGTTTGAATGGTTTTGTCGCACTAGTTTGAATACAGTATTCTTCAAAATCATTCATACCAATGCGATAAAATTATTCATACCAATATTACAATATTATTCATACCAATATTACAAAATTTTTCATACAAATATTACAAAATTATTCATACCAATATTACAAAAGTATTCACACCAAATGCAAATTTTAATACACAGCATAACATGAAAACCACTTGAGTTTTGTCCGTTTGGCCTTTAATTGGAAGATTGTAAGAATGGTATATAAGAGCAGTCAACAAGATAAAAATATCTGATTACTGAAAACTATTAAAAGTTGGTGTGAAACATGCCATTTGGTATGAATAATTTTGTCGCACTAGTTTGAATAATTTTGAAATCTTGGTATGAATAATTTTGCGCGCTGAATAATTTTGAAAAAGACTGTACCAATATTACAATATTATTCATACCAAATACAAGTTTAAATATACAGCATAACATGGAAACTACTTTAGTTTTGTCCATTGTGACTGTTGATTGAAAGACTCCAAGAATAATACAATACTCCTCCGGATATAAAATTTCTTATCGCAGAATTCTATTAAAAGTGATGTGAAACATTATGCCATTTGGTATGAATAATTCTGTCGCACTGGTATGAAAAATTTTGAAATATTGGTATGAAAAATTTTGAAATATTGGTATGAAAAATTTTGAAATATTGGTATGAAAAATTTTGAAATATTGGTATGAAAAATTTTGAAATATTGGTATGAAAAATTTTGTAATATTGGTATGAATATTTTTGTCGCACTGGTATGAATAATTTTAAAAAAGACTATACACCGGTTTCGCTTTCACACTTTTCCACCCTTTCCTTTTATTAACATACTGTCAATACTCCTGAGGCTTTGTAGTGACCAATTTTCTATGAAAATTAGACTAGGTCAAATACTACCTCGCTTGCCGATATTATCGCTGCGAACACAAAATAAATCAAAATAATGAATATGTAAAAGTTAGACTGATCAAATTATATTACATTCCCATGAGTCTAAAGAAAATTATCTACAGTATTATTCAAAATATTCAAATAGTGCGACAAAAATATTCACTAATATTTCAAAAATATTCAAACAGTGCGACAAAATTTTCAAACCAAATGGCATAAGTTTCACACCTACTTTTAATAGAATTCAGCCATAAGAAATTTTATATCCGGACGAGTATTGTATGTACTATTCTTGGAGTCTTTCAAAAGGGTCACAATGGACAAAACTAAAGCAGTTTCATGTTATGCTGTGTATTAAGACATGATTTGGTTTGAATATTTTTGAAATATTAGCATGAATATTTTTGTCGCCCTGGTACAGTCTTTTTAAATTATTCATACCAATATTTCAAAATTCATACCAGTACAGTGTTTTTCAAAATTTTTCAAAATTTTTCAATCTAGTGCGAAAAAATTATTCATACTAATACAAGTGCTTATATACAATATAACATAGAACTAAATCAGTTTTGGCCCTTTTGACCGTTGATTGGAAGACTCCAAGTATAGTATATATGAAACAATTCTCTAAATTAAGATTTCAAAATATTGAATTCTAAAAAGTTGGTGTGCACATGTGGTCATTTGGTTTGAAAGATTGTGCGCAGTGGTATGAACTTTTTGAGAATTGGTATGAACTTTTTGAGAATTGGTATGAACTTTTTGAGAATTGTATGAATAATTTTGTCGCACTTGTATGAATAATTTTGTCGCACTTGTATGAATAATTTTAAAAAACACTGTAATTTTGAAATATTGGTGAACAATTAAATATTGGTGAATAATTTAAAATATTGGTGAAATTTTAAAATATTGGTATGATATTCAAAAATACTGGACCATTCTATTCTCGCACTAGTTTGAATACCTTGAAAATATATAGTTTCTTAGATTGTCATTTTGCGCGGTGATTTCATTAATCTTAAAAACTGTGATTAGGTTATAAATTCTGGTTCAGAAATCTTATATTTATTATGCCATAAGTTATCAGTATCCATTTCGCTGAATCTAGCTGCTCTTATATCCCTTTCTACTATTTGTTCTACGTATTTAACTTTTTATAGCAATTATTAATTATATTTTTTACGTATTCTATTCCATTATATAAATCATTTTCTTTGTCGGATAAATGGAAATGCTCAAGGTTTCTTATGTTACACAGAAAAAAGTCTAAGACTTTAATGTCATTCATTTTCCATAAGCTCAGAACATTCATATATGATAATAAACTCAGCCCAAGCTGATAATTCACGACTACACAAAATTAGGTAGACTAAGACAATCACATATAGGTTTAAAAAGGACCTCTATTGTCATTAACATATATAGGTATAAAAAGGACCTCTATTGTCATTAACTTATATAGGTATAAAAAATGACCTCTATTGTCATTAACATATATAGGTATAGAAAAGGACCTCTATTGTCATTAACATATATAGGTATAAAAAGGACCTCTATTGTCATTAACATATATAGGTATAGAAAAGGACCTCTATTGTCATTAACATATATAGGTATAAAAAGGACCTCTATTGTCATTAACATATATAGGTATACCAGAAGAATGGTACCTACTAGCTATATCAGCTAGAGATAACGCTATATCCATAGCTTTAAATACCCCTGTAACTGGTTATATACAATCTTTAGCAGTACTACCAATTATTTTTGTAAATATTTTTTTCATATTGTTTTTATATTTTTCTCATTATTAATACAATCATACAAAATTTCTCCTGGTGTTAATAAACGCCATAATTTAGTAGGATCTTCTCTTATTCCCAACCAACAATCTAAAGTATAATAAAAATTAATTATTAAATGTTCCTGAACTATCACATAGTTCATAATCTGCTTGTAGATAATTACAGTCCAACCAGCTATTTCTATCATAATTCATTTTTCGATATCAGCTATACTTAATGGATAGAATTTAGCGGCAATAGAAGAACAAAAATCTCCTTTTAAAACTTTGTATTTATGACAGCTACCATCACGGTAATAGATGGTTTAAAGTTAGGTAAATTATCAATACTCTTACAAAAAAGCTTGACTTACTTGCAATTTAGTAAAATTAATGTACACCTGCATATACCCAAACTACCTTCTAATATACAGGAAAAATCACTTCTTCTCTAATCAAAAAAATCTCCTACTATTAAATAACTCCCGGTGGCCAAGCTGGTTAAGGCACAAGACTGTAATAGCACGCATTGATATCTTGAGATCGGACGTTCGACTCGTCCCTGGGAGAATTTTTGCTTACCGAAAGTATTCTGCCAGATACTACTATACACTGTCCTGCAGGCGGTATTAGGCCAGTCTCAGCCACCTACCGTGTCTTGAATACAAGCAAACTTGCCTAAATTGGCGTTTTTGTGATATGTGCTGATGATTAGGGTATAGTATTTGAGGGCAGTATTGTTATAGTTTATAATGTAGGTTCACATTGATTTGGCTAGAGCCTGATGGAAACTTAACATGCAGTCTCCAAAGCGAGAATAATGTACTGCTTGGCTGGGTACATTTCATTCCGGATAAGACCATACTTCCATCCGAAGTACAGTATTCTTTATCGCCACAGTATCAAATAAGAATTAGGAACTACTTTGATAATTGGGAGAATTACAATTTGAGATAATATAATAATATTTTGGGATGTACTATGTATGTTTTGGGATGTACTATGTATGTTTTGGGATGTACTATGTATGTTTTGGGATGTACTATGTATGTTTTGGGATGTACTATGTATGTTTTGGGATGTACTATGTAATGTTTTGTTTGATGTTATGCGTAGATTTGAGATATTTGAGCAGTGTCTTTTCAATCAGCGCGACAAAATAGTTATACCAACATTTCAAAAGTTTCGTACCAATTCGCACAATCTTTCAAACCAAATGATGTTTCACCCAACTTTAAATAAATAAAATATTTTAAGTCTTAATCCAAATGATTGTTATATTTACTCATTTTGAGTCTTCCAAAGGTAAAATATTCAGAACTAGTCTCAATGTTATCTTGCATAAAAACCTTGGTTTGAAGATTGTGCGAATGGGTGCGAAACTTGAATTGAACTATTTGTTTTCTGGTTCGAACATTTCGCGCGCTTTGAAATATTCAAAAACACAGTATTCAAAGTTCGCCTTTCCAACCAAATCACTCACAATTCAACATATTGATTTCATCTGAATTGCCTCTACTATTTTGGAAATCGTCCAATTAAAAGTCAAACGGACGGAAAAAAGTGGTTCCCTATTATCCTGTATGCAACTTCTGGTTAGGCTACGAACCTTTTTATTATTGGTAGTATTTTCAATTTATTCATAACAATTTCAAAAACATTTATACCAGTGCGAAAAAATATTCATACCAAATACAAGTTTTAATATACAGCATAACATGGAAACTACTTTAGTTTGTCCGTTTCAACTGTTGATTAGAAGACTCTAAGAATATAATAGCAATCAGAAAGATATAAAATATCTGATTACTGAAAACTATTAAAAGTTGTGGAAACATTATGCCATTTGGTATGAATAATTTGTCGCACTGGTATGAATAATTTTGAAACATTAGTATGAATAATTTATCGCACTGGTATGAATAATTTTGAAAAAGAGTGTATTAAAATTTTCGTACCACTTCGCAGAATCTTTAAACTAAATGCCATGATGTCAATTTTTCAGAAATTTATCAGAATTGATAATTTATCAGAATTGATACTTTATCAGAATTGATACTTTATCAGAATTGTCTCATATTCTACATTTAGGAGTCGTGTGTCAACAAATGAACCAGCTTGTCCTATTTATACCACTTGTATTTGATTTGAAAGAATATTCAAGAGACCTTTTGATTGTTTAAAAATTGGTGGTTTGAATAGTTTTCGCACGCCCTTGAATATTTGAAAATACTAACTGTTGACTTGAGAACGCGCATATTTTTAATCTCAACATCCAAGTGAGGCTCGCTATATCTCTGATTAGTATATAGATTAGATTAAGATGAATATCTAATTATAGTATCTTATAAGAGGCTAAGATTCTAAATTTAAATCTCTTGTTCTGTTAGTTCTTTTTCGGTAGTTGATACTCTTTACCCCATCTCCTATTCGTTACTAGTCTCTATTCCACTCCCGGTTCTTAGACTGGGATGTACGGGTTTCTACAGATGAAGTTTTAAAAACCAGGAAGGTACGGAGTTCCAATTTGAAGAAGAATTATCAGAATATTTGGTGCTGCATATAGTCCTCTAAGAATGTCTCTTTTTGGTAATTTTTCTCTACAATATCCTGCAATTGTATAATTTGTCCACAGCAAAGGCAAAATTTTGTTACAAGTTTGCATAGACCCACCCAATGAAGATCTAATTGCGTACAGTCTTTCAAAATTATTCATAGTGCGACAAAATTATCACCAATATATCAAAATGTTCGTACCACTTCGCACAATCTTTCAAACCAAATGACATAATCAATTTAATACTTTTCAGTAATCAGATATTTTATATCTTGCTGATTGCTATTATATTCTTGGAGTCTTCTAATTAACAGTTGAAACGGACAACCTAATTAGTTTTCATGTTATTCTGTATATTTAAATTTGTATTTGGTATGAATAATTTGAAATTGGTATGAATAATTTCAAATTGGTAGGAATAATTTCAAATTGGTAGGAATAATTTGAAATTGGTATGAACATTTTTGAAAATACTGTATCTGCTTCTTCTTGGCCATCTGCAGTCCCAACTACGTATCGCGAATCCGTACATCAACAACCCCAAGTTCATGCCTCAACTCACCCTTTCGCACGCGTGTGATCTGCTCCTCCCATTGCTAGAGCATGAGTTTGGCATCCCCCAGCTCTGGCCCGAAAATTCCCGCTCCTCTGAAAACATCCGCCCCGAATTGGACTATTTCTCCGCTGCTGCTGAGCTAGCTGATAAACTCGACCGTCTAGTGTACTTAAACTGCGTCCACAAGCTCCTTTCTCAGGATGCACAACAAATAAACAACACATACAGAGAGGCATTTGACACGGTAGTGTTTCGGGACAAGACCGAAGACCAAATTCGGCTATTTCTCGGCCATATGGCGGCTTTCAAGCGTCAAGACCTCGGGTCCTTCTTGGCTTGCGCCCTCCCTGTGCTCCGACTGATCTTCCAAGAAAACCAGTCATTGACCAATGCCGAATTGAGCGTATTGAACAATATCAAAAAATTGAGCTCGGTTTACAACTCCCATCCGGCCAATATCCAGCATTTGTTAGCAGAGTACGACCGCAGCTTGGCCCAAATCAATGCAGTGGCCGAGAAAGACGTCAATATCCACACGATTCTCCGAGATACCATGGAGCCACACGTTTCCCGGCTCCACAATCTAGCGACTGACCTTCAGGCGCTTGAAAACACGTTTCAAAACCAGTTTGGTGCCGACTCCGACCATAAGCACCTGCGGGCGCTTCTTCGTGAGCACAAGAAGCTTGAAAGGAAGACCAGGCTCCTCTCCATCCTCACAGACTTGCTTCCCCAGATGGTGTTGTGTCTACCTACGAATTGGCACGACGACGAGCGATTGCATGGGATAATAATTGATTGTCAGGAGCTTCTGGAGAAATTGGCGGACATTCCGAGCGTGTCATCTATGGAGGAAGCTCTTTCTACTGATTACGAGTGTGAGGAGCTTTGACTGGATTTTAACGACTTAATTGATTTCTTTGGAATTATTCACGCATACTAGAACCTTTTTGGAACTTATGGAAAAGCATGTGAGAAATCTCGACTAGCACAGAATCTTAGCAAGAGTTGAAGATAGTGCGAATACAGTACTCAAAAGTATATACCAATAAATTATATACCAATAAATTATATACCAATAAATTATATACCAATAAATTATATACCAATAAACTATATACCAATGCGTTACAATTATTCATACCAAATGACATAATAATATTTAATAGTTTTCAATAATCAGCTATTCTATATCTTGCTGATTGCTATTATATTATATTCTTGGAGTCTTCTAATCAACAGTTGAAACGGACAAACTAAATTAGTTTCCATGTTATGCTGTATATTAAAACTTGTATTTGGTATGAATAATTTGTCGCACTGGTATAAATGTTTTTGAAATTGGTATGAATAAATTAAAATACTGTGGTGAGTTAGATGTGCGAGTTAGTGCGAGAGTCAAAGTTTCACAAATTGTCAATAGGCAGACAACAGAACATGTCAAAGACTCTTCGATCACTAATACTGATAATTAAATCACTGATAATTAAATCACTGATAATTAAATCACTCATAATTAAATCACTCATAATTAAAACAGTGATAATTAAACCACCGAACTATTCCAAGTTTAGTGATTGATGGAGTGTATATTGATAACGTAGTGTGAGTTGCGAATTGTGTATTGAAGTGAAAGTGAGATTCCACAGAAAAGTGCAAATCTAATCATTAAACAGACAAATTTCGTATTAGAAGGAAAGATTTAGAGTAGAAGATTTACTCTATGCTATTAATGAAACCAGTACATCCGATGGTCCTTTGAAAGCCTAAAATATGATAGCTTCTAAAGCATGGAAACCCGTACATCCCTCTTTTGAGTTTTCCGTTTCCTTCCCTGCGGATGTTTCAAACCACCATAAAGCGAGAATAAGATAGCGAGGAGAGCCAGGATGAGAGCCAGGATGAGAGCCAGGATAAGTTAACCAAGTCTCGTTTGAGAAGGCTTGAAGTTTCTACATAGTGACAAAAAAAGGAGCTTTAAAATTCTGGTGAATCACATCTTGAATATTATTTCAGATCTTCAGTTATACAGATCGAAAAGAGAATGTAACGCGAAATACGATAGATTGATTCAAAAGAATTAAAGCAGCGCGCTAAATGTCAACAAGAAAACAGAATGTTCAAACTATAAAAGTTCGCACCTTCGAACATTTTTAAACCAAATACAAGTTGTTGTATATAGGATAAGAACACTTTAATGTCGTCCGGTCGGCTATTAGAGGACTCCCAGTGGGGTACTGGCAAAGTACTACAAAAGTGGTACTGCCAAATGTAATATGAAGTAATCCATATTAAGTTTTAAAGTATTTGAGTTGGTGTGAAACATGACTATTTGGTTGAAGATTATGCGAATGTGTGCGAAACTTTTAAATTGGTTTGAACATGTAATTTTTGGTTCGAACATTTTGCGCGCTCTGAACTTTGAAGACTGTATAAGTATAGCATATAGTATAGAGTGGTATAGTATAGAGTGGTATAGTATAGAGTGGTATAGTATAGAGGGGTATAGTATAGAGTGGTATAGTATAGAGTGGTATAGTATACAGTACAGTATTTTTCAAAATTGTCCATACAGTCTTTTTCAAAATTATTCATACTAGTGCGACAAAATTATTCATACCAGTGCGACAAAATTATTCATACCAATATTTCAAAATTTTTCATACCTGTGCGACAGAATTATTCATACCAAATGGCATAATGTTTCACACCACTTTTAATAGTTTTCAGTAATCAGATATTTTATATCTTGCTGACTGCTATTACATTCTTTTCTTGGAGTCTTCTAATTAACGGTTGAAATGAACAAACTAAAGTAGTTTCCATGTTATGCTGTACATTAAAACTTGTATTTGGTATGACTAATTTTGTAATATTGGTATGAATAATTTTGTAATATTGGTATGAATAATTTTGAAAAAGACTGTATAGACTAGTTCATTTTTTAAAACTATTCAAATCAGCGCGACAACATTAGCACTGAACTAACTCGACTGCACTCAAATCTGCTCACTATACCCAAGTCTATTCTACTTCTTCTTAATGGTCTATTCTACTTGTTAATGGTCTATTCTACCTCTTCTTAATGTGCAAACCAAATACAACTTATACATACAAGATACTTGAAACTAGTTTTGTTTTGTCCAATGACTCTTGACTGGAAGACTCATTAATTATATGAGAAAATTTTCTAGGTAAAAATTCGGAATATTGAATTCTATAAAAATGCTTTAAACATTACAGTGTTTTTAAAGTATTCAAACCAGCGCGAAATATTCAAACCATACTTCAAAATCTTCGTACCACTTCGCACCATCTTTCAGACCAAATGACGAAATGTTTCACATTTACTTTAATAGATTTCAGTAATCAGAGATTTTTATCAGGACGATTGTTTATATATTATTCTTGGAGTCTTCTAATAAACGGTCGAAAAGGACAAAAAAGTAGTTTTCATGTTATCCTATATATAAACTTGTAGTTTGAGTAATTTAGTTGCACTGATTTGAATATTTTGAAATATTGTTTGAATAATTTTGAAAAACACTCTATTTCAAAATTTTCGTACCACTTCGCACAATCTTTTAAAATAAATGACATGTCAATTTTATCAGAATCTATCACAATTCAATTCAGAAATTAAAGAAAAACTGCCTCGTATACTATATTCAGGATTCAAGAGGCAAAGAATAAATAGATTCCTTGTTGTTCTATACCAACTTGTATTTGTTTGAAAGAAGTTCAAGTAAACTTTTGAAATATGGTTTGAAATTGTCGCACTGCTTTGTATAAATTTCAAAGCACTGTAGTATAGAGAAATGAGTAGATTCACATGGGCTTCGATGGTTCATTTATTTTTGACTGCTTGACCTAAAGGGAACACTCGGACCTTCAAGTGAAAGACCCGTTAGATACGAAAGACCCCTTAGATACGAAAGACCCTTAGATAAACTGTAGGTGATACACTACAGTGTTTTTCAAAATTATCCAACTAGTGCGACAAATTCACCAATAATTCAAAATTTTCTTACCTTCGCACAACTTTTCAAACCAAATGACAAAATGTTTCACACCAACTTTAATAAAATTCAGTAATCAGAAATTTTATAACTGTACAATTGCTTATATACTATTCTTAGAGTTTTCCAATCAACGGACAAACGGACAAAACTATACTAATTTCCATGTTATGCTGTATATTAAAACTTGTATTTGGTTGAATATTTTTGTCGCACTGGTATGAATATTTTTGTCGCACTGGTATGAAATTTTGATAAATATTGTAATCTTGAAATCTCTTGATCAAAAAATCGTGTCTTCCAAATGAACCGATATTTGTTTATCTATACATTATTGACTATCTTTTATGCCAGTTAAATATCCACCACTTAGAAAAACTCTAGGCTTCTAGCAAACGAATGACTACTGATTCTCATACTCTCATGTATCTATCTATTTACGGTTATACCTGGAACAAACGCTTGTTGACAATGTCCCAGTTGATGCAGTCGAATACATTGCGAAGGTACTCATCTCGGCCTGTGAGCCCATAGTCGTGGTAGTAGGCCACGTCCCAGAGATTGAAGGCCAAAAGCGGTAATGTAAAGTCCAACTCGTCTTCCAGGGCCTGCTGCTGGACCTGCTTCATGGCCTCGTACTTATCTTCGCTGATCACGCCATTCAAGTCCAATGACTGGTTCTTGCCATAGTAGTATGGCGTGCCATCGTTATGACACAACTTCAAGTCAATGCTCTTGTCGGGCAACTCCACCAAGAATATCCAGCCTTGCCCCACACAGGTCCGTGCCAAGTCCAACACCTTCTCGCGCAACTGTTCAAGCGTGCTGATATCTTTCAATCTCTCCATCAAGAAACGTGAGGGATTTGTTTTCTGTGCATCTTCCTTGGGCGCCAATTGCTGGAAGAAAAAGTGGTTGTTGTGGGCCTGCGATGCGTAGAAAAAGATATTCTGCTCTGTAGTCCTCTTGGCCGTGGAAATCAATATCTGGTATGGCGAAAGACCGTCGTGGCGCCCGCCAACCGTCTTCATTGTAAGCGACGTAGTAAGAAAGCTCTGGTACTGTGTCCAGGCGGTTCTGTAACCTGCTTCGGAATATAAGCCGGCCACGCCTGCGCGGGCGTACTCGCCATGCCGGGCGAGCTCCGGCACCTTATGCAAGAGTCTTTTGTGGATGTTAGCAAGGCGCCGGGGGAGGGGTTGGGGCGTAGGAAGGCGCTTGGGGAACATTTGTGAAGGAGCCTTTGGTGTGGGCGAGTTAGATGTTGAGATGAGACTTCCAAGAAAATGGGCCGCGCACGCTGTGCTCCGCGAGGTACAGTATTTTCAAGATTATTCAAACCAGTGCGAGAAATATATTTATACCAGTGAGAATTATTTATACCAGTGAGAATTATTTATACCAGTGAGAATTATTTATACCAGTGAGAAAATTATACCAGTGAGAATTATTTATACCAGTTAAAAAAAGTATTTATACCATATTTCAAATTATTCATACCATATTTCAAATTATTCATACCATATTTCAAATTATTCATACCATATTTCAAATTATTCAAACCAAATACAAGTTTTAAAATACAGCATAACATGGAAACTACTTTAGTTTTGTCTGCTACCCCCTGATTGGAAGACTCCAAGAATAGAATGTAATAGCAATCAGCAAGATATGAAATATCTGATTACTGAAAACAATTAAAAGTTGGTGGAAACATTATCATTTGGTTTGAAAGATTGTGCGAAGTGGTACGAACATTTTGATATATTGGTGAATAATTTTGTCGCACTAGTATAATTTTGAAAAATACTATACAGTCTTTTTCAAAATTATTCTCACAATCTTCTAAGCAAATGGTTAATCACTTTTTTATTGCAATTTAATATTTAAATTTAAATTTGGAAATTGCCTCATGTATACATTAGAGGGTTCAATTAAGGGAAAAACGATTCAACTTTCCTGGTTTCTTGTATCCTATATGTACAATTTGTATGAAGAGTTGTGCGAGTGGTGTAGATTTTGAATTAGTTTGAATAATTTTAAACACTGGTTGAATAATTTTAAACACTGATTGAATAATTTTAAACACTGGTTGAATAATTTTAAACACTGGTGAATAATTTTGTCGCACTAGTTGAATATTTTTGTCGCACTGGATAATCTTGAAACTTGTATTGACTTGAGAATGTGCGAAGTGGTACGAACAGTGGATTATTTTGTCGCACTGGTTGATATTTTTAAAAATACTACTACAAACTAGAATAAATTCCGTATGCTTCCAACCAGACATAGAAGCATGTAGTTTTTCTACCAATTAAATCATACAATAAATTAATCAATAGCTCTGATTTTATAGCTAGAAGACGTAGCCATTAGCCAGTACATCCTAATACTAGTGAAGTGAACAGTGTACTATCACACCAGCACTTACCAATTCACACACCCGTACACCAACACCATCATACACAGCAACTTCACTATTCACCAACAGTAAATTGAATAATGTAGATCAGTTGATTTTATCTGTCCATAGTACAGAGACTATATTGTTTCAAATGATCTAAGCTGCGCGAAATTTCGAACCAAGAACAGTAATTAATATTCAAAGGTTTCAAGGTGTCTTACGATAACAAAAACCGAGGGAGTTCTATCTGTTGACTTTGATTAAATATTTCTAAATGTACAGTATTTTCAAAATTAATCATACCAATGAAATTATTCATACCAATGAAATTATTCATACCAATGAAATTATTCATACCAATGAAATTATTCATACCAATGAAATTATTCATACCAATGAAATTATTCCAACCAAATACAAGTTTTAAAATACAGCATATCTTGGAAACTAGTTTAGTTTTGTCGGTTTCACCCTTAATTGGAGGACCACTAAATACATATTTGAGGCAATTTTCAGATTTATATTTCAGAATATTGAATTCTATTAAAAGTTGGTGTGAAATATTATTCCATTTGGTTTGAATAATTTTGTCGCACTAGCTTCAATAATTTTGCATTGGTATGAAAAATTGTCACACTAGTTTGAATATTTTATTCGCACTAGTGTGAATAATTTTAAAAAGACTGTACATTATACCATCTGGATATGATTTCTCTCATATCATATCATTTCATTTCTTCATTTCTTTATTCTCTTCTTCATTCTCTTCATTCTCATTCTTCATTCTCATTCTCTTCATTCTCATTCTTCATTCTCATTCTCTTCATTCTCATTCTTCATTCTCATTCTTCATTCTCATTCTCTTCTTTTTTTCCCTTTGGACAATTGGATAAAATCTCATCACACTGCAATGGCTCCACCACCCCAATCTCTACCTTTCGACTCACCACAGGCGTATTCAGTGATACCCAGTTGGAATCACGGAGAAGTTTCTTCGGGTCAGAACTCCGGCCACTCACTTTCCGGAGCAACGTATCGTAACTGGCCTCCTGGCACTTGTATTCTCGCATTATGAGCCCTGTCTCAAAATCAATGTATACCCTAGTATCACGGATCCGAAACGCCACATCATCAATTCTCATGGAAAACCGGCCCAACAAGAGAAGACATGACGCCATGACCCGAACCTTGGTCAGGTACAAGGAGATACCGTTGTCGCCCAATTCGTCTTCGAATAAAATGGACTCATCGAAGAAAAGAATGGGGTCTTGGCGCACCAATTTTTCAAGCGGGATCAGGCCCTCGGTGGCTTGGAATTGCATCTGATGAAGTGTTCCGGTATAGTTGGTAGAGTATGTCCAATCATAAGGTTTGACCGATTCGAGAGGAGGCAGATCACTATATTCGGATGTCTCTCTATAGTCGCGAATATCTTTTTGACGAGACACTTCAAGTTTTTGTTTAGGTAAACTTTGGCTGAGAGGTTTGATGAGGAGAGATTGGTTTTGGGTTTGAATTTGAGATTGGTTTTGGGTTTGAATTTGAGATTGGTTTTGGGTTTGAGTTTGGTCAATTTCAATTTGGTCAATTTGAATTTGTGTTTGTGTTTTATCTGTTTCACCCTCATCAACTTTATTAACCCCCCCTTCCATACTTCCTCTATTCATCCCTTCGTTATTTCCTGTATTCTGACTTTCTTCCCTCTTCTCCAGATCATGCTCCTTTTGTTCAGCTTTTGGCCGCGTACTGAGCCATTCCTTATAATAAGCCACCTTGTAATCAGCATGCAGTCCCAACGAGTCAAGAGCATCAAGCGTATTGAATTCAATGGAGGCACCCGTCTTTTCATGGTATAAGCGCACGCTGTTTTTGCCGAAAATCATTTCCGGAAGCGGAAAGTCGTAGCGGGTGTCGTTCAACATATCGAGTTCGTCTGACAGGCAAATGGGACCCTTGACAGTGAAGACGCTCCAGTCGCCAACGGTTATAGATGGCCGTTCCTGTATAGGGTACGTGGCCTTGGGCAGGGGTATAATCACCGTTCCACACGCTGCACACTGGGGGTTTTTGCAGGGTCCAATATGGGACTGCGCAGGAACACACACTTTGGGACATGTTTGGGGTTCAAATCTAGACTTTTTTATATGGTTGTGGAGGTTCTGACTGGGGTATGCCGTTGAGGTTTCAAAATGGGTTGGTTTGGGTTGTGATTGATTTCCAGTTTGGGCTCTAGACCCAGCGTTTGTTTCAGGTGGATTTGGTCCTGCATTTTGTTCAGGTGGATTTGGCCTGTTGTTTCCTTCAGATGGATTTGGCACGTTATTTCCTGTAGATGGATTTGGCACATTATTTCCTGTAGATGGATTTGGCCTGTTGTTTCCTTTAGATGGATTTGGCCCGGTGTTTCCTTCAGATGTATATTTGGCGTCGCAGTTGGCCGTGTTGCCTTCTATCTGGGTCGTTTCCTTGGCCTGAGATAGCGACATAGGGAGTTGGCTCAAAGAGCCCAGATTTTGCCGCAACAAAGACGCATCTTGAGAACCTGGCGCTGCTGGATTCACGTGTGCTGGTCCTGGAGCCCGATTCAAAGTCGGCGCCATTCTACCATGGAGCGTGGCGGATGTCTGTTGGCGCAGAGGCATTCTTCCTTGCAAATGCGTATCCACAGATGCACGTGCCTGGGAGATGGTGGCCTGTATAGCGGCCCGGGAAGTCTTTGGTTTCTGGAATTGGGAGTCCATCTCTGGTGTTTCTGTAAGGAGCGTTTGATGGATATACCTGGGGTGCGCGGGTGTGTGCGCCACTGCATACACTTTCCACAGCCGTATCGGGAGTGATACAGTCATTTCAAAATTTGCGACAAAATTGTTCACCACAAAATATTCGTACCACTTCGCACAATCTTTCAAACCAAATGACATAATGTTTCACACCTACTTTAATACTTTTCAGTAAATATTTTATATCTTGCTGATTGCTATTACAATCTATTCTTGGATTCTTCTAATCAATAGTAGAAACGGACAAACTAAAGTAGTTTCCCTTATGCTGTATATTTAACTTGTTGGTATGAATAATTTGAAATATGGTATGAATATTTGAAATATGGTATGAATATTTGAAATATGGTATAAATATTTGAAATATGGTATGAATATTTTGTCGCATTGGAATGAATATTTTTCAAAAAATACTGTAGAGTGAGTGAGCAAAAATATTCAACCAGTACGACAAAAATTAAACTACTACAGAATCTAACATATACGCTACCAAGAAACAGATACGAGATCACTTCCCTTACGATATACAGTACACATACTATATCACATACCCAAATTGTTAATCCGTACGCGATCCTAACAATTAAATAGTCAAAATTAAACTACGACAAAATTAAACCTATACAAGTTCTTGTATAGACAAGGAAACAGTTCAGTTTTTCCATTTGGCCGTTGAACCCAAATGCAGTCTATGAGATAATTCAGTTTTAATTTTCTGAATTTTAATTCTGATAAGTTGGCGTAAAGCATTATGCCTTTTCTTTGAAAGATGCGAAGTACGATGTTTTTCAAAATTATTCAAACAGTGCGATAAAAATATTCCAACAGTGCGACAAGAATATTCAGACCTATAATAAAAAAGTTTCGTACCCCTTGAATATTCTTTAAAACAAAATGCAAGGTTGAATAATTTTGATACACTGGTGAATATTTTGCTACACTGGTTGAATATTTTGTTACACTGGTTGAATATTTTGTTACACTGGTGAATAATTTTGGTACACTGGTGAATAATTTTGGTTACACTGGTGAATAATTTTATCGCACTGGTTGAATAATTTTGAATTTTGGGTCTATCGACGACGCATACAGACCTACCCAGAATGGAGAACTCGTTGTGGGATGAATATGGAGAGGAATAAATGGTAGAGATCAAAATGATGACGAAAATAGATGACTTTAAATTTTCAGAAGACCTATTCTTGCTGGTGACCTTGCAAAATAAAATTGAACTGAGCTTACAGTAGTTTTCAAAATTATTCATACCAGTGCGACAAAATTATTCATACCAATATTTCAAAATTATTCATACCAGTGCGACAAATTATCATACCAAATGGCATAATGTTTCACACCAACTTTTAATAGTTTTCAATAATCAGGTATTTTATATCTCGACTATTGCATATATATACTATTCTTGGAGTCTTCCAATCAACATCCAAACGGACAAAACAAAAAGAGTTTCAATGTTATGCTGTATATTAAAACTTGTATTTGGTATGAATATTTTGAAATATTGGTATGACTATTTTGTAAATTGGTATGAATAATTTTGAAATATTGGTATGAATAATTTTGTCGTCATGGTATGAATATTTTTGAAAAAGACTGTATTCAACCATTGCGATAAATATCAACCAGTGCGATAAATTATTCATACCAAATGGCATAATGTTTCACACCAACTTTAATAGAATCTGTGATTAGATATTTTATTTCTGGACAATTGCTATTCTTTCTATTCTTGGACTCTTCCAATCAGCGGCGCATAAAAAACTAAACTAGTTTCCATGTTATACTGTATTTTAAAACTTGTATTTGGTTTGAATAATCTTGTCGCACTGGTCTAAATAATTTTCTCGCTCTGGTATGAATAATTTTGAAAAATACTGTATAATGGTTACAAGTTGTCTGGTGTACGGGTGTAGAGATACGGGCTAAATACGCCATGTTCAAACTGGTGTCAGATACTAATAGATGATGACTAGTCTAGGTTTCAGATTAGGATATTACAAAGACTACAAAAGTCTAGATCAATTCTTTGGTAACAAAATGGAGTAATCTAGAAACCAAGAATGCTCCGTACATGATTAATCATACAGGCATGCTCTATTTCAACATACAAAGTTGAGTCTGTTTCAATGTATGTTTTTGGAGTCCGTCTCAAAGCAATAATACAACCCAATTCAAGTTGTCGTATACATGATAGTTCAGTTTTGCCCATTTGACCCTTGATTGGAAGACTTCTAAATGCAGTATCCTCCAGATTAAGATTTAAAATATTTAATTTTAAATCAAGTTGGTGAAATATTATGTCATTTGGTTTGAAATATTGCGTAAACATTGAAATAGTGTTTTTTAAATTATACCAGTGCCATAAAATATTAAACAGTGCGATAAAATATTAAACAGTGCGATAAAATATTAAACAGTGCGATAAAATATTAAACAGTGCAATAAAATATTCCTACAAGTTTTATTTCACAGCATAACATGGAAACTTTTGTTTTGTCAATTTGGCCGTTAATTGGAAGTCTCTAAGAATAGTCTAAAAGATCAATAAGCAAGATTTATAATATGTGATTACTGAAAACTATTAAAAGTTGGTGTAAAACATTATGTCATTTGGTATGAATATTTTTATCGCGCTGGTATGAATAATTTTGAAAGAGACTGAACAGTGTTTCTTAAATTATTCACCAATGCAACAAAATATTCAAACAGTGCGATAAAATTATTCAACCAGTGCAATAAAATTATACAACCTACAAGTTGTATTTACAGAATAACATAGAAATTACGTTTTGTTCATTTAAAATGTTGATTGGAAGACTCTTAGAATATATTTAAGCAATCGTCTAGATAAATTCTGATTATTGAATTTTATTAAAGTTAGTGTAAAAATTATGCCATTTGATTTGAATGTGCGAAGTGTACGAAACTGAAATATTGGTTGAATTTCGCACTGGTTGAATAGTTGAAAAACACTGTAGACTAATAAATTAGTACACTAATAAATTAGTACACTACACCAGTACACTAAATTAATACACTACACCAGTACACTAAATTAATACACTACACCAGTACACTAAATTAATACACTACACCAGTACACTAAATTAATACACTACACCAGTACACTAATAAATTAGTACACTAAATTAATACACTACTGGTACACTAAATTAATACACTACTGGTACACTAAATTAATACACTACTGGTACACTAAATTAATACACTACACCAGTGCACAAATTCTTACAGTCACTATTATGGTCTGAAATTTATTACTATACCAAGTGCTCATACCATAATTCAGTCCAAGTCTTACTCCAATTCAGGCGCTTTGAAGTCTTCCTCAGTACAAATGACTTCTTGAGCACAGTCCATGGTGCCGGCAACTTCGATCAACTGCTGCTTATTGACTGTTTTGAAGAAGACTCCGAAAAGACCGCACTCCATTTTGTTGAAGACAAAACCAGAACAAGCCACTGACTTGATACACTCCTCTGGGACTTGTTCGAGAGGTTTAATCCAGAAGTCGTTACAGAGCTGGCCAGAATTGGAATACTTCCACTTCTTGTTAGGATCTTTTTGCATAGTCTTGGGAGTCACTCTGTCTGGAGTCACTTTTTCTGGAGTCTCTTTGTCTGGAGTTACTCTGTCTGGAGTCACTCTGTCTGGAGTCTCTTTGTCTGGAGTCTCTTTGTCTGGAATCTTTCTAGCATTTTCCTCAGCAGCCTTTCTCCTAGCAGCTCTGATCCTTTCTTTGACGGCTTCAATATCATCAGGAAAAAAAAAGTTGGAATTTTCACTTTCTTGTTTGGAGTGACGCACTTCGCTGGGCCTAGACTTATAATAAGGTCTCCACATGATTCTCTTGGAGAGAGCATGGTCGTCATCCAGCGTCTCAAGAGCTGGCATGGCCAAGACTGCGGTAGTAAAGATAAGAAGGGTACTAAATTTCATTTTGGAAGTTGCAATTTGAATGATGGCCAGAAGTGATGGATATGCTGCTTTATATAGGGCAAGCCTAAGAGGACTGGATGGTGACTGGCTGTATGCATAGGTCCTGTGAGAAACAAGCCGATTGCATCAATGCATGCTCGAAGATATTTTGAGCCATGTCAGGATATCAGGAAAAGAAGCGATGACAGGGATGGACGGGATAGATGATGACAGGGATAGACGAGGAATTGACAATAGCATGTAAGATAGACGATGACAGGGATGGACAGGGAGGAATGGAGAAATAGCGATAGAACCATGGACAGTACCAATGCGAAAGCACCAGAGGCAGCAAATGAAACTGTGACTGTGATGAGACTAGACAGAAACAATAAGGGTAATTGCCGAAAATAGTAGACAATAAAAATAAACAATGGAAAATTGACAAAATTGACAAAAAATACTCAATAAAAATTGACAATGGAAAATTGACAAAAATATAGACAATGGAAATAGACAATGGAAATAGACAATGGAAATAGACAATGGAAATAGACAATGGAATATAGACAATGGCAGACACACTCAGATACAGAGATATTAACAATACCATAACAACCTGCACAATTCAGTGGTTGCCTTCTCAATAATTGCATCTCCAAGGACCACTAAACATGGGGAATAACATTGTCATCAACAGAAAATCGGAAAAACATGTGTGAAATTGTAGAAGTTTGGGTTGATAATTGAGTCATATTTCAAAAGCCCACTGATTGACTATCCAGTGCGTAACCACCCGTGTATTTCGACCTCGAGGAGAATGGGGTGACATTTAAGAGCTTCAGGGGTTGCACTGAGACCACTCGTTTATTTTGACGTTGAATAGTGACATAAAAAGCTTCATGGGGACATCACATTGGACAAGTTTGTCATCGTCATCTTGATATTGTCATCGTCATCTTGGTATTGTCATCGTTATCTTGGTATTGTCATCGTCATCTTGGTATTGTCATCGTCATCTTGGTATCATCTTCTTCTTCTTTTATCGCTATTAATAGCTGTATTCACATCGCTTATTCATATCGCTTAATCTAAAGGTTCGCAATCTTCGCGTAGACAGGAATGGTTGCACTTTAGGTTCATCCTTCACATAGACGAAAACGGCGATAAACCAATCGGTAAGGATTTTCACTAGTCTCTTCTAATCATTCTCTCTCTTCCATAATCTTTTTATACCTTTTGGAAATTTGTGTTTAGTCGAAGTAGAGCGGGAACCCTCTATATATAGTAAATTTCTGAACCCCGCATGTGCCAGTGAAGTTTCAGAATACTGTGCGTACTGATTGCCACGGGCTGCGATTTTATGTACAATATTTTCTGATCATTCCTTAAATCTATGATGTATCTATAATATCCTTATTATAATCTAACAAGTTGTTTGATACTATAAGAGCATTTAACACTGTAACACTGTTAACACTCTAACACTAAGACTTAACACTCTAACACTAAGACTGTTAACACTCTAACACTAACACTGTTATAACTCTAACACTAACACTGTTATCACTCTAACACTAACAGTATTATCACTGTTAAGCGCACTGTCATGTGCATCCTGTTTCATCTGCTATCTGCCTCAAAATATATAAATAGATATCCCTTCTTTTCGAGATTCCAATACCACGCAAAACTATTTATCATTAGAGATAGTGAACACATGAAAGTTCAGAATTTAACAGCCTTTAGGATTACAGACTATGCTCATCACCAGAAATTTATTGATACAATAATTTTCAGTCTGGCCGTTGGGTCTATGAGTCAGAGTAGTGGTTGAAGGATGAAGGGATTGATTTGAAAGTGACTGAACAGATGCCTTGGGAAAATTCAATTGCCACCATCTCATATTTTCTACAGACCTCCTATTTGAATCTTTCACAGATGTGCAAACTTATCACTATAGCATCAAACCCATAACCTAATGTCCTTTACACATTTAATGAAACGACATACAATGTGATGGTTGCATTGACCCGAGGCACTAGAGTTTTGTTACAGTTGTTTCTACTTTGGAACTAACTTGCCTCACTTCAAATGATAATGGTAATATCTTTCGAGAATCAATGGTGTCTACATTTGATTATTGAACTTATGGAAATTCACGTCATACTTATGTTCTAGAACATGAATCGACCAGAAAGTGGTTTGAAACGTATTTGAATAGAGTGATCTGAATAAAGATTGATCTAAATAGTTGTTCAAATAGTTGTTCAAATAGGACTCGACTTCAAAAAAATCCATATTTTTCACTCAATTAGAGTAAAAGTGTAGTATTGGAAGTGCTATTACACAGTTGTTGCTCTCTCTAAACTGTTGCTCACTCTAATCTGTTGCATTCCTAAGGGTAAGTGGATGCAGGAATGATCAGATTGTTTTACAATCGAACGTGAACTTCAGTCTGTACTTGGATCTATTATCTTGTTGAAATTATGAATCAAGAGACTAGTTGTTCTTTGTGATAGATCTCTAACCACTAAATACCATATCTGAGGCTTCTAAAGCACCCTTGTGCGTAGAGCCCGAGTTCAAGTCTCGAAACTTTCCATTATTAAATTTTAGTAATTGTTCAAGGCCAACAATTGCATACATTGTGTTTTCAAAACCATGCAGACGGTATATCACGCAGACCACGATCATACAGGACAATAACTGGCTTCCAGGATGTACTGCTTTTGCATTGTAACAAAGGCTGGCCCACTAAAGGATACAGAGGTTTGTACTCTAATTAGTACTCTAATACCTTGGTACTCTAATTGTTGAAACTTCCAGTATCGCCCTATTATAAAACCTCCAGTATCGCTCTATTATAAAACTGGCCAGTACATATTGAATACTTATTTATTATCAATCAAACAATGGCCTGCATATAAGAATCTTGTGAAATTAATGCAGATTTGAAGGCCCTGCAGGGTAGGGTGGGTTTTTTGAAGCATTGATGGATTATGGTGTGATGGGTGATGCACTAGTCCATGCATGTGAGATACGTATCGAGTCATGTGTTCAAGTTGATCAATGCTCGTGATTTCAATGAGACCTATTGTGAGTTACACAAGCCAACGCATATCCAGTACATATTCATTTCAGTACATATTCAGGTCAGTACATATTCATGCTAGTACATATTCATGTCAGTACATATTTATTTCAGTACATATTCATTTCAGTACATATTCATGTCAGTACAACCTCATGTCAGTACATACTCATGCTAGTACATATTCATGTCAGTACATAATCATACCACGTGTGGCATATAATTGCCTAATGAAATACTAGTGAATAGTGATTCAAATTATTCAAAGCAGTGCGACAATTATTCAAAGCAATTTTTCAAAATGTTTCGTATCACTTCGCGCATCTTTCAAAAAAGGCATAATGATTCACACCAACTTTTATAAATTATATTCTGGAAATTCTCTACAACCGTCTATATACTTTGGAGTTCTAATCAACAGTCAAAAAGACAAAACTAAACTCTACCATGTCTTCCTATTTAACAACTTGATTTGGTTTGAAAGATGCGAAATGGTACGAAACTTTGAAATTGAATTTTTCACACTTTGAAATTGGTGAAAAATTTTGCACTTTGAAATTGGTGAAAAATTTTGCACTTTGAAATTGAATTTTTCACACTTTGAAATTGGTGAAAAATTTCGCACTGGTTTGAATAATTTTGAAAACACTGTGCACTTTAAAGTTTCAAAGCAGCGCGAAAACGAAAATGGTCAACAAGTACAGTATCTTCAAAAATATTCATACCCAAATATCTTTTTTTATTACTTTGGCATGAATTAAATGTTAATTTTTATTTTTAGGTAATAATTAATCTTAGGAAATAATTAATCTATTGGGGAGCATAAGTTGTAAAATATATCAATGGATATTAAATATAAAACTATAAATTTGTCAGATCCACCTTGGGTATTACACTACCCACTGGCCCAAATTATAGCTACGCTGCGCGATTAGAGGAGGAATCAGTATAGACCCCGTCTGCGTGATATATGCATGTGATCGCCTTAAAATACAGTCGCCTTGACCAGTTATGGCTCATTGCAGCCACTTTCATAACAGCCAGCCACCATAACAAACAGCCAGCATTCGGGCTGGCCCCCCCTGGGACTATATAATTACCTAGATTCCCACTTATTGGGAATCCATCAACGAATACACACCTGATAGGTAAAAGACGTTACTAAAGAATCTAACAAAATTCTTTTATCTTTTAATATTATATTAATATTATTTTTTGATGAATAAACATATATTTTATTTAAATCAGTTAAAACTTTAGTATCTTTTTTATTACTTTGGCTGGATATTCGGATATTATTTTTTTAATTTATTTTAAGGTAAAGTTCAATTTTTATATTTAAAATATGAATATTATTTGCTGCAAATTATGCTCTTATACAGTATTTTTCAATATTATTCAAACCAGTGCGACAAAATTATTCAAACCAAATGGCATAATGTTACACACCAACTTTAATGGAATTCAATTTTGTTTTGACAGTTGCTTATATACACTATTCCAATCAACGGTCGAAACGGACAAAAAAGTAGTTTCCATGTTATACTGTATAGTACTTGGTATGAATAATTGTATGAATAATTTTGAAAAATACTGTATACTATTCATGGAGTCTTCCAATCAACGATCGCAACGGATAAAACTAAAACAGTTTTCATGCAATGTTGTATATTAAACTTGTATTTAGTTTGAATAATTTTGCAATGGTTTGAATAATTTTGTCACACTGGTATGAAAAATTTTAGCATTGTGAATAATTTTGAAAAATACAGTCTTTTCAAAATTATTCATAGTAGTGCGACAAAATTATTCATACCAATATTTTAAAATTATTCATACCAATATTTTAAAATTATTCATACCAATGTGGCAAAATTATTCATACCAAATGGCATAAAGTTTCACACCAACTTTGAATAGTTTTCAGTAATCAGATATTTTATAACTTGCAGATTGCTATTACATTCTATTCTTGGAGTCTTCCAATCAACGGTCAAACGAAAAAACTAAAGTAGTTTCCATGTTATGCTGTATATTAAAATTTTGAATTCGGTAATAATTTTGTAATATTGGTATGAATAATTTTGAAAAGTACTGTACTGTATTCAAATTTCCTCTCAGTTTTCAGCATAATGTTTACAATTTTCAAGAATTCAATATTCTGAAATTAAATCTAGAGGATTCTCTTTAACTGTTTGGAGTCTTCCCTACAGTTCTAACTGGTTTTTTTTCTTGGATACAACTTCTTTAATTATTGGATATTTCTTGGATACAACTTCTTTAATTATTGGTTAATTGGGTAGAATCGTTTTGCTACTGGTTCGAAACATTTTGCGCGCTGTTTTGAACTTTTGAAAACACTCCTATTCAGGTTTTCCTTTGATGTAAAAAAGATAGTATTCAACCCGCGAAATGATTAAAACCAGCAAAATTGTAAACCAATATTCAAATCATACAAGATGATATATACAGGATAACTAGAAACTACTTCAGTTTTGTCGTTTTTGATTCTTGGGCCATTAAGAGGCGATGGTCCAATTTAACACAATATTGAATTATTTAAAGTGGTGTAACATTATGTTATTTGGTTTGAAGATTGTGCGAATGGGTGAGAAACTTGAATTTATTAGTGAACCATTCGTTTTATTTGAATCGTTTTCGCGCTGCTTGAATATTTTTGAAATACTTTCAAAATTTCTTCGCAGTCACCAGATGTTACATGTCCACCGACTTTCTGAATTCTGAAAATATCTAGAGGATCACATTTGGAGTCATCAAACTGAAACTTTTAATTGTTCCTTGTTTTGTATACAATACTTGTATTTGGTGTTGGAAGGGAAGCTTTGAATTATTGGATTGAATCGCGCTGGTTAAATAGAAAACAACTTCGGTAAAAACTCAAAGCAGCGCGGAAGATTTGAAACCAAGAAATACTACCAATTTGAAACCAAGAAATATTACCAATTTGAAACCAATAATTAAAGGGAACATACTATTACTCAAGATAATAAGTAAACCTGTCAGTTCAATCTATGGTCCTAGTGTAGTATAAGGACCCTCTAGATTTAAATTAAATAATGAGTTGCTATTTGGTTTGAAGATTGTGCGAATGGCTGCGAAACTTTGAATCTCAGTGTTTTAAAATTATTTCAACCGATTTCTAAATTATTCAAAGCAGTGCGACAATATTATTCACCAGTATTTCAAAATGCTCAAACTTTCAAACAAATGGCATAATGTTTACACCAACTTTAATAGAATTAGTAATCAGAAATTTTATCTGGACGATTGCTGATTTATTATTCTTGAAGTCTTCCAATCAACAATCGAAATGGACAAAAATTAGTTTCCTGATATCCTGTAAATTAAACTTGTATTTGGTTTGAATAATTTGCGTGCTGGTACAAATAATTTTGTCGCACTGGTATGAATAATTTTGAAAAATACTGTAATTCTGAAAAACACTGTATTAATTTTGGTTTGAATCGTTTTCGCGCAGCTTAAATATTTTCAAAATACTGTCGTAACTGGCCCTAGGGTTTACCAGATCTAATTGGCTAGCAGAAGAAGCTTCTAAAGTGAGTCCTATTTCTTCAGATCAATCATTCATGCTGTTACGGGTGTGTGTATTGACTGCAGTTAAGCTATTTAGTAGAATGAATAAACACTTAAGAGAAACTTTAGAGAAGTTAAGAGAACTTTAGAGACATCTATCTATATACTTATCTGCCCTACGTCGACTCCTCCATTCGGAGACTCTCCCGAACTGCCAAAACAGAATCCGCAATCACTGCATCTACCCCTGCCTTCATTTGGATCTTGCACGCCTCTGGATCGTTATTCTGTACTCCGTAAGTCACACACACCAAACCTGAAGACTTCACCACCTGTGCCAAACGAGGAGTCTTGACCAAGGTCTCAGCAGCGCTCACAATGCCCAATAAATTCCACTTCTTCGCAAAACGAATGGCGTTTTGGAGCGACGATGCCCGGATATCCGCCATGGCGTTGGTGCCTGCCTCTGTCAAGTATAAAATAGGCATGGTGGGCTGTTTCAACGATAAGAGGGTGCAGATGTCTGGGTGGAACGATGAAAAAAGAATGTTTCTCCCCGAAGTGTTCTCATCATACACAACCTTCAAGATGGTGTCCACGTAGAAGTTGAGGTCAAAGGCAAACTCCCCCATGGATTCGTGTTGCGCCTCGTCCAACATGGGGTACTTGAGCTCCATGTTGAAGCCAACATTGGTGGGTAATCTTTTGAACAATTCCTTGAGCGTCACGAAGTTGGAGGCTATAGAAGAGCCCCGAGCATTGCCCTTGAAGCCCTTCTCCTTCCAGGTCTTGGTCAATTTCATGCGCCGCGCCATCTGGTCGCGGAACTCCTTTTCCAACTCTTCTTCCTCCACACTGCTGGACATATTGGGAGCAGATGGATATGACGACATGGACCGTGGCCGGTTATACTTGGCCAACAACTCATCGTCCAAGGAAAAATTCTTGGTGAGGTTGGCATTGGATTTCTCGTATGAGAACCTCTGCTTGGCCTCTTTTTCGTGCTCATTGAGCCCAAAAAACTGCTCCGATGTCAACAAATGCATCGGAATGTCTCCTCCAGATTCGGCCACCAAGAAATCGTGGTAGATCACCGGAACAAAATCTTTGGTCAACTGAACATCAAACTCCACGTAACTTGCACCCAACGATGCTGCAGCAATGAACGATTCCACGGTATTTTCTCCCAATTGTAAGGATTTTTTGTTGTTGAAATTTTTGCCCAATCCCCGGTGGCCTATAACTCTCGTGGAAACAAGCTGCTTCCAGTAAGTGTCGGAGCGCGAAAGTGACATTTGCGAATGAACAAATGGTGTCACGTACATGAGCTCAAAGCGGATTTTTCCCATAATCTGTAACGTGGTGTGCTCCATAATAGGCACAGTGACTGTATTGTTCAATGACCGTAAGTTGGCACCCACCTTGGAGTAAACGGTCTCCAAGAGAGCAATTCCTCGGCCCAAGAGCTTGTTGGAAGAGGGGCTCCAGTCGTCTGGTGCCGGCGCAAAGTACTGGTATGTGGGCACAATGTCAAACGTCACATACACATCGCTGATATCGAGGTTGTTGGTCAATGTGAACATCAATGGGTCCGTGGCATGGCCATGTTGGTCCTCAAAGGGTAAGTCCACGGTCACGGGACTCTCCAAAATAGAGTTGGTGAGTCTGTTGTGGCACGTGACCACCAAAGAAAGCGCGGTATCCAATTCAGTAGAGAAGCTCTGGGGCATAGAGATCTTATTCAAGTCCACCACGTCCAGTTTATCTCTTGTATCTGTCGTACCCAATGTGATGAGCAACAATTTTTCATCTTTTCCCAAGAACTTGTGGCCAAACGACTTGATTGGTTTTTGTTTGCGACGGTTGACTGGGGAGCGAGACCGAGAGATATTTCGAGGGGATAACGAGAGAGTTTCCCTGATGTCTGAATTTTTGGGAGTGTCATTATTAACTTTATTGTTAACTTTATTGTTAACTTCATTGTTAACTTTATTGTTAACTTTATTGTTAACTTTATTGTTAACTTTATTGTTAACTTCATTGTCAACTTCATTTTTAACTTCATTGTCAACTTTATTGTCAACTTCATTGTCAACTCCATTGTTAACTCCATTGTTAACTTCATTGTTAACTTCATTGTTAACTTCATTTGGTACAGCCAGATTAGGTAGGTCCAACTTTGGCACTTCCCGCTTCAGAACTTCCATCTTCAGAACTTCCATCTTCAGAACTTCCAATTGCTTCAATTGACGATACACTTCGCTGACTGCATTTCGGTTCACTTCTGGAAGTTTATCAATTGACAGCGTAGAAAGAAGGTTCTCCTCGCTGATTGGAGACATGAAAGGAGATGTTGTGGCCAGGTTCGACTTGGACAGTGGGTTGGCCACTCGAGGTGTGTTTTTCGTTGGATCATCTATGTTGTAGAGCAAAAGATTGGGGTCTTCCGGAAGAAGAGCATCAGCCGCGCCCAAATGACCTCGCAACGAAGCGTGTTCCATAGGCAACCAGCCGGAATCGTCGGTCAAATGGTAATGGGCTCCATATTCCTTCAATTCCTTGATAATTGGCAAAAGACCTTCTGCAGCAGCCGCAAAAATCGGTGTCCAGCCAAAAATGAGCTCGCCCAACTCCGGATTCGCACCCTGCTCCAAGAGAAATTTCACCAACGGAAGCAGGTTCGACTTGGACGCAATGTAGAGTGCAGTCTCGTTGTTGTTCTCCGTATCAGTGTAATCCACATCCACAATTTCTTTGCAGATGGAGTACTTGACGATTTCATAGCATCCCAAGCGTGTGGCCAAAAGAAGCAAGTTGCGACACAAGAGCGGACACATGGAAAACGCAATGAGGTTTTGAAACGTCTTGGGATGCTTTCCTATTATGGCAAGATGGACTGGAGTCAAGCCCTCCTGGTCGCCCCAAACACTCACATCATCAAACGAAATGTGGTTGCTGATCAAGTCCCACTGCATAAGATACTCCAAGATGAGTTTGGTCACGTCTTTTGTGCCGTACTGTGCTGCATAGTGCAATGGGGTCCGCTGGTAGATATCCTTGTCCAAAAGCAAATGCTGGAGGTCTTTGCGGCCGGAGATTTTGTCGAAGATATACTTCAAGCCATGGATTCCGATACTGGCCAATTGGATGCCGTCTGGGCCCGATTTATTGGTGTAGAGCCGGCTCAAATCTGTGGATTCTCCTGGAACAAGCTGATTCTGGTCTTTGGTCACTTGTTTCTTGCCCAAAGAGACCACATGTTGATGGAAAAAGTTTCTTCCGGAGATATCCAATGGGTCTTCGAGGTATAGGGACGATTTCTGGGAAGCATCTTTGGGAGAAGCCAGTTTCAGAGCTCCTTCTATCTCTTTCTGCCTCAGCTTGTGCTTATGGAGTTCTTCAAATAATGTATCGATGCACTTGAAAGAACTGTCCAAAGTGGCCCGGTTCAACAACGATAATAAAAATTTGAGCAGAAGCAGAGATTCAGGAATGCGGCTCAATTCCTGCCCCAACTTCAAACCATCGTTCTGTAAGATAATATCGTAGAAGTGCTGCATAGAGTCCTGGTCAAACGAGTACTTCTTGCTCTTTCCAAGCTTCAAGCTGTGTTTATCGGACGAATTGACCGAGAGTCTCGATAAAAGAATCTGCTGCTGCGCCAATTGGTTGAGGATATCATTGATTGTGCGGAGACCCTTCGACAACTCGACGCCATTGGCAAAGGCTAAGTTAGGAACTCGACTGAGATACGAGTCCTTATTGTCGCAGGCCAATTGCAAAGGCTTGGGTTTGCCACCACTGTCATACTCCTCGTGTGCAGCAGAAAGCTGGTCATTCACCACCACCGAGATGTAGCTCAACTTCTTGTCCAACTTCTTGAGGATTTTGACGAAGCCCTTGTGGTTCAACTCACCAAACCACTTCAAATTGCGGTAAATGGATCGTAACTCCAACAATATGGAAACAATCTCGTCCAATTCATCGGTGGTGTCCACTTGCAACGTAATGGCGCCATTGGAGAAGCCCAAGGCGTTGATGATCCGAGTCAGCCTTTTCTTGTACTCAGCAAATGTGGCATTGTAGAACTGAGACACCTTGTCAATGTCGTAATCGAGCTCAAAAAAGAACTGCGAGAAGTTATTGGCAATGAGCTCCGGGAGATCGAGTGGCGAGTCTGTTTGGTAGTTGATGAGGTTGTCGAAGTTGCGGATGGTCTTCTTGAGGTGCTTGTAGTTCATGTAGTTGGTGGCCCACTCGGGAATTTGGTGGGAGGCAAAGGTTTTTCCAAACTTCATGGCTTATGGTTTGTGTCGCAGTTGGCCTGTACTTTTGGAAGGAAAATGGGCGTCTGGATGAAGCTTTTGGAGGTGCTGGAGGATGCTGCGTTTATATACGCCAGTGCGCTTATCGCGGTGCTGCATATAGGCCTGCCAGTGTGCAACAAACGATTAAAGAAATGATTTAAAAATGACTAAAAAATATCAAATAAGACGTATCTTGGATCTGAAATCTAGGAAGTCTTGGCTATTGGAGTATTTTTGCATTCAAACTCATATGGACTCGCTAATAGCACCTGCATATAGATGGGCCACTTTCTGAGGTATTGGGGACATTGATGGAACTGAAGGCGACTTTAGCATTTCTTGGGGTAATTTTTTGGGGCTGCCGAAGGGTTCGATTTAACTAGGTGAATTTAGAATGAGTTGCAGAAGAATTTCCTCTTTGGGCTGAAAACCCCCGTTTTGGTCGTCTTTAATTGGTAAATTGGCTTTGAGCCACGAGGGCCACGAGGCCCTGCGCACCAGTACACCACCAATTCTATTTAAAACAACAGTTATTAATCAAACCAATTTTCTAAATTATCCATACCAATTTTCAAAATTATTCATACCAATTTTCAAAATTATTCAAGCCAAATATAAGTTTTAATATACAGCATAACATGTAATTTCTTTAGTTTTGTCAGTTTGGCCGTTGATTGGAAGACTAGAATACAATAATAGCAATCAGCAAGATATAAATATCTGATTACTGAAAACTATTAAAATTGGTGCGAATAATTTTGTCGCACTGATGAATAATTTTGAAAAAGACTTTATTTTAAAATTATTAAAACCAGCGCGACAATTAATTAAACCAAGATTTCAATATTTCGTATCACTTCACACAATCTTTCAAACAAATGGCATAATGTCCACCTTTAATAGAATTAGTAATGGGAAATTTTTATCTGGACGATTGCTTAAATACTCTTGGAGTCTTTGAATCAATGGTCAAAATGGACAAAACTAGAAGTTTCCATGTTATCTTGTAAATTAAACTTGGTATTAATAATTTTGTCATACTGGTGAATACAGTCTTTTTCAAAATTATTCATACCAGTGCGAATTATTCATACAGTCTTTTTCAAAATTACTGAAACCAAATAAAACTTTCAATATACAGCAAAAAATGGAAACTACTTTAGTTTTGTCCGTTTCACCCTTAACTGGAAGACTCTAGGAATAGAATGTAATAGCAAAGTAAAATATAAAATATCTGATTACTGAAAACTATTTAAAGTTGGTGTGAAACATTATGCCATTTGGTATGAATAATTTGTCGCACTGGTATGAATAATTTTGAAGTATTGGTATGAATAATTTGTCGCACTGGTATGAATAATTTTGAAAAAGACTGTACCAATATTTCAAAATTATTCATACTAGTGCAACAAAATTATTCATACCAAATGGCATAATGTTTCACACTAACTTTTAATAGTTTTCAGATATTTTATATCTTGCAGATTGCTATTAATTCCGGAGGGTTGCCACCACCTAACCCGTTGCCGTAGACAAATGCAGGCATTTGGCTTAAATTCATCATTGAGGAATGCAGGGAAATCACCCCGT
>VATE01000103.1:12741-34472 GCA_008065195.1 Metschnikowia amazonensis
TGCGCTGGTATGAATAATTTTGCGCGCTGGTATGAATAATTTTGAAAAACAGTGTATAAATAATTTTGAAATATTAGTATGAATAATTTTGTCGCACTAATATAAATAATTTTGAAAGACTGTATAAATAATTTTGTCGCACGTTTGAATAATTTTGAAAAACACTGCAGAGGAATAATACGCGCATTAACAATACGCGAAGGCTAATCTACTTCATATATGGATATATTATTTGAACAAATCAATTTTAGGACAATACTAACCATCTCTCCATTTTCGATGCCAAAATGTATAAATCTAGGACTCACCGAAATCGACAGTGATGAGAGGTATGATGTGACTATGTACTTTATGGCGCGGTCAGCGGAGTTACTGTTTAAACAAGGTTGATATTAGGGCCCCAAGTAGAGTAGAGAGTACTTTAGATAGTACTGTAGAGAGAGTACTTTAGATAGTACTGTAGAGAGTATTGTAGAGAGTAAAATGTACTTTTGAGAGTACTGTAGAGAGCTCTTTAATAGTGGCCTGCCCAGCCTTCTCATTCTTCAGCCAAATCATCAATAGTATTTAGACTTCGTTCACAAGAGACGAAGTCCATCTTGACTAAGGAGTACTTGGTGGTTTGAACCGAAACAGATACAGATCGAAATAACAATAGACAATTTCAATACTTCCTATAAATCCAGGTCTGTCCATTCCAGTATAATTCTGTCAGTAACCTACGTTTTAATAATGTATTATCAAATTATAAATTATTAATGATCGAGTCAAGTTAAAACTTAACTTTAAGTCAATACCAGTTCCATATCAATTATATCAGTATCAGTTATATCAGTATCAGTTATATCACTATCAGTATATCACTATCAGTTATATCACTATCAGTTATATCACTATCAGTTATATCACTATCAATTATATCACTATCAATTATATCACTATCAATTATATCACTATCAATTATATCACTATCAGTTATATCACTATCAGTATATCACTATCAGTTATATCACTATCAGTTATATCAGTTGATCCAAGACTTTGTGGTACTTCATACTTCAAAAAAGAAACTTACAACTCCAAAAGTAAGCAAAATATATATTTCTAGTAATACTTTTCAAGTATTTAAATTAGTTAATTGGAAGATAAAATCTCTTACCCAAAGTTCCAGACTTTGTAATTCTTCTACCACTTCACTGGAAAAGTTTGAAAACTTTCCGATTATACAACTCATACTACACCCATAGACGAGAGAATTTAATACTCAGATTTTGGCTTTGATGCAACTATGAGCAGAAGGACTAAATATAGGACTATTGGCTCTGACACTTCTGATGACTGACTTATGACTGACTTAACATGACTGACGACTGACTTAACATGACTGACTTATCATGACTGACAACTGACTTATCATGACTGACAACTGACTTCACATTGGCTCTATGACAATTCACTATTAAACACTATTAAACACTTCATATGGCACTATCGAGAACCGGGATCCGGGAGCTCTTCTTCTATACACTCCCTTGGAGTGTTGGTTTCTGCTTGACTTTGACGTCATCACCACTACTCACACAGAGTGTTTTGTCTGAGAGTGGCTTGTGCTATAGCGGAGGCTCGTCTTCATCTTCGGTATCCTCCCATTCGTCATCTCGAAAATGCTGGTCGCTCCCGTTGGGATCTTCCAGAGAGAGTTTCTGAAAAATCTGTGGCATGAACGGCTTGGGCTCCTCGCCGGCCTCTTCGCTGGCAAACACCTCCACGTACTCCTCCGGCACGAGTCCGTTTTCGCCCGTGACCGGGTTCTCGGCCACAAGCCAGCCTTGGCCGTTGCGGTACGAGATCCAGATGATCTGGCCTTCCTTCAACTCCACCTCGTTATCGTTTTCCGGCTTGAAGTCAAAAAGCGCTACTGCTCGCAGATTAATTTCGTCCAGCAGCCGTGATTGCATGGGGAAATCATAGTCGGACGACACTGAAGACCTGGCGCTAGTAGGGTAGTTGCCTAGTCTGAGGGGATGATCTTCTAGGTAAGCAAAGTCGATGATTGTGGTTGTAGGAGCACAGAGTCCAGTAAAGGATGGCATCGGGCAATGATAGAAAGTTGAAAGATTGAAATGATAGAAAGTTGAAAGATTGAAATGATAGAAAGTTGAAAGATTGAAATGATAGAAAATATGAACTTCAACTCGGCTTTCTTCAAATGGTAATCAAACTCCAACTTGGCTTTCTTCAAATGGTAAGCTTTGACAACTTTATGTTGTAAAAATTCAAAATAATCAATATCAACTCAAACTTTTTCAAACCTTAGCAAAATATTAAGCAAATCCTTTATTCAACCGTTCTAGCCCAGTAGTTCCAAAGTTCAAAGTTAGTCGGTGTAAAGATCCAGGTGATGGCCAAACCCCTGGCTTATTATGGTTCAACACTGGCGCTTAGGTAGAATGGTGCGCTTCAGTAGAAGCATGACACCGGGGCACCTGCAGGACGCGCGCATTGAAGCAGCGCAGTGGTACACTTTGCACGTTTTGTGCCGCGCACGAAGCAAATTCATCTCCACCACTCCATTGCGCCCAGCTCCCAATGGACTATAAGGACGAACAGCAGCAGGAGATCGAGGTGCTCCGGTCGATATACCCGGACGAGCTCACCGAGTTGTCGGAATCGCACTTCACCATCTACTCCAAGCTCGACACTGCCTCTGACAGACGCCATGCCTTGCTTCTAGATGTGCGCTACCCGGAGTGCTACCCCGAGGAGCCGCCCAAGCTCGATGTGGAGGTGGTTGAGATGGACGAAGACGACGACGACGAGGATCTGGAAGATGAAGATGACGACTCCAAGTACGTGAGTTTGGCCGAGTCCATTGTGTTTGAGAAGCTGGATTTGGCGTTACTCTTGCACAAGCTCAACGACGAGGCAGCCATGAACATCGGCATGCCATCTATCTTCTCATTGGCGGCCATGCTCAAGGATGAGGCCGAGTTACTTTTCCAGGCCAAGCTCGATGCAGCACAGAAGGTCTATGACGATGAGCTCTTGGCCAAGGAGAAGGAGGAGCAGCAGAAATTCCACGGCACCAAAGTCACGGTGGAGTCGTTCAATGCCTGGAGAAAGGCGTTCAGGGAGGAAATGCAAATTGACCAGAAGGATAAGGAGAGATTTGTCAAGATGCACAATGGCAAGATGACTGGCCGAGAGATTTTTGAGAATGGTTTAGCGGGAGATGTTGACGATGACAGTGTTGAACTTTCTGAAGCAGTGAATAAGATGGAAATTGAGTGATTTGTATATCATTGAGGGGGTCTGAGGGAAGGAGAAGGAAGGTGAACGAAGGTGATGGAAGGTGAACGAAGGTGAACGAAGGAGAAGGGAAGTCTGAGGGCTGAGATCTGAGGGAATCATGTCTTCATCTCTCATCTCTTACTCATTCAAAACAGAAATCCATTCCCATACCTTCATCACTTCTCCATGTACTTCAATCAATTGGTGGCTCACATTGGTGTTACGGTCAACCTTGCGGCTCACAGATTGCCAAAGCCTCATCTTCTTGGAAAGATTGTTTTCCGCACTCAAAATCAAGTCACGAAGGTGAATGGACCCAATATAGGCCGGAACGTCACCCAAATCATGACTCATTTTGGCCTGCTTTTGAAGCCGCCGGAGAACCTCTGTGTAGAGCGTATCCACGCGCTCCACCTGGACCTTGAACGCCCTATACTTGTAGTGACCAAACAAACTTAGCATTAGCACCAGCACAAAAAGCGCCAAGCTTCTCTTGAAGCGAACCATGATTCCAAATAACGTATTCAGCATCATGCACTTGAGGCTGAGGTGTGATAAGGCCGTTGATCGAAGAACCTTGTCCTGGAAGTTCTTCGCCGGAGCAGTGTTGTTAGTGTCAAATCGGGGACCAACGTGATCACTTGCGAGTCCGACCTGGTGGGTTAGTAGAAGATTTTTTGGAGACGCCAAAGGCGATTTTGTATGAAAAAAAGTAACTTGCCTTACAATTATCTCAGGTTCCTTTTCGAGCTCGGAAATGGACCGTTGCCATAAGTCCTCGAATTCCTCATCGGTGATGTATGGCGCCTTCATCAGGAGCAAGAGGTCGTGTAGATCCACAATACCAATACCGGCGTCCAAGTCGTTTTGGGGTGCTTGTCCACATTCTTTGTTTGCGTTTCGGGCTCTGAGCAAATCGAGCGCCACATCAATCATGATCTCAATTTTCTCAGCTTTCTTGGTGTCTGGAACACAATATTGCGCGTGGGGGTTGATGCTGGGGTAGATTTTATAGTACCAGGGCGTGTGGCGGTAGAAATCATCGTAGCAGGCCATCTCAAGTTTGGGAAAACACCTTGCATGCTGAGGACACTCCACACATTGAGGCTTGAAGTTGGAGTCAAGGTAGTTGCCAAGAAGCTGTAAAAAACGGGGGGTTTCTGGGGTATAAGGGATAGTAGTCTTGTTAATTTCGTTACCACAGTAACCCACATAAAAGCTTTGTTCTCTGTACCAGTATGCGAAAAGGGAGAAGCCGACCAAACTGAGCCAGATGAAAAGGTAGAAGAAACGGATGGGGGAATTGTGAGGGACAGGAATATATTGATTCCTTCCATCCCTTTTATTCTCTCCATCCCTTTTATTCTCTCCATCCCTTTTATTCCCTCCATCCCTTTTATTCCCTCCATTATTATGTCCATTATTATTTTCAATGGACAGCTTGGTCAAGTCCAGCGTGTCAATGTCACCTTCAGACTCTGAACTGAGGTCGGAATCATTGTAAAACTCCGTGGGTGCTAATCTGGCTCGTTTTTCTGGTACTTCTTCCTCGGAAAGTTCATCTTTTTGATGGTCCAAAAGTGACTCTGAGATGATAATGGGTCTTCTTGGAGTGATATTCCGCGCTGTGCGGGGCTTTGGTTTGATGCCCTTGGGGTCGATGTTGAAGAGCTTGGCAAGCTCCAAATTTTTGGAACCTGGCGAATGGTTTGGGGGAGAATGAAGAGCTTTCAACTTTAAAAGAGCACTATCGAAATCACTGGAATCGGTAGAGTCTAGATTTTGAGAAGCAGCATTGAAGTTTTGTGAGATTTCTTTATCGTTCTCTTTATCGTTCTTATTCTTATCATTCTTATTCTGATCATTCTTATCATTCTTATTCTTATCATTCTGATCATTCTTATCATTCTTATTCTGATCATTCTTATCATTCTTATCATTCTTATCATTCTTATCCTTCTTATCATTCTTATCCTTCTTATTCTGATCATTCTTATTCTCATCATTCTTATCATTCTCATCATTCTTATCATTCTCACCATTCTCTGCAGAAAAATGAGAAGTCAACAGAACATCAGAACCTTGATTAATAGAAATATCCGAAATCAGTGCATTTCCCTTTGTCTTAAGTCTCTTGACACTTGGAGAGAGAAGATCAGACTCCGAGCCACTTTCAACCTCAAACAAGTTCCCTTTTGATGGGGTTTCTGCCATTTTAATGGTGGATTCGTCGAACATGGACTTTCTTTTTCTAGTGGTCGATTCTCTGGAGCTGGTCTTGCCCAGAATAGGAGTTCCAAGAAGACTAGAATCGTCCATGATAATTTTGTCCATACTCGTATTCTTTAAACTCGCATTCTTGCCAGACTCCGATGTCTCAGAACCAAAACCAGATTTTAAAGATTTTTTTGCTTTAGTAGCTTCTGGTGCTTCACTAACACTCAAATCCTCATTCTTGGCCTTCTTTTTTTTCTTTTCTGGCTTCGTTACTTTGCTTGAAACCTGCACAGTGACGTCCACGGGACCTTTATTTCCAACCTTCTTTTCCCCTTCTCCACCCCGTCTCTTTCCCGATTTGGACTCCAGTACAACTTCCGCTTTCGGATCCGATTGTCCCGCCACGTGTCTTTTGAATAACCGGAGCAACTTGGGCTTGCGGGCGTCAACAGGATATTCCACATTGTGCTTGTCTAAATAAGTCATTAATTGCGCCGTGCTTAGCGCCTGGGCATCTGAGCCTGTGGTTAGTATAGATTGCAATGGTAATGGCTTGCGCTACGTACCGCCAGGGAGGTCGTCCTTCTCCATATATGCCGTAACGAATACTACCGTTTGTTTACTTGGTTATACCGCGTGAGTGTATATAGTGTACTGCATACAGTGCTACACGACGACCGACGGTCTAAATACTTTTACATATAATGGAAGGGGAAGAGAGATGGGGCCACAATCATGTTTTATTATGGCATGTGGAAGGAGTGTAGGTCAATAATGGTTGGACATTGACGACTTCCATCAAGGGTAGTAGACAATGACAAGTCTGAACAGGTCTGAAGTCTGAACAGGTCTGAACTCTGAACTCTGAACTCTGAACAACTCTGGACAACTCTGGACAACTCTGGACAGGTCTGAAGTTTGAATAACTCTGAAGTGTGGACAGATTTGAATTCTGAGCAGGTCTGAATTCTGAACAGATTTGAAGTCTGAACAGGTGTGAACAGGTCTGAACTCTGAACATGTCTGAACTCTGAACAACTCTGATTTCTGAAAAGGCCTGAAGTCTGAACAGTTCTGAAGTCTGAACAAGTATTAACAGGTAAGAACAGGTATGAAGTCTGAATAACTCTGCAGTCTGAACAACTCTGAAAAACTCTGAAAAAGCCTGAAAAAGCCTGAAAAGCCTGAACTCTGAGTCTGAACTCTGAGTCTGAACATCTCTGAGTCGGAGTCTGAATATCTCTGAACAACTCTGAAGTCTGAACAACTCTGAAGTCTGAACAACTCTGAAGTCTGAACAACTCTGAAGCCTGAAAAAGCCTGAAAAAGCCTAAAAAAGCCTGAACTCTGAACAAGTATGAACATCTCTGAAGTCAAGCCTGAACTCAGAAAAGGTCTGAAGTCTGAACATCTCTGATTTCTGAACAGGTCTGAACTTTGAACAGGTCTGAACTTTGAACATTTCTGAACATCTCTGAACTCTGAACATCTCTGAACATCTCTGAACTCTGAACATCTCTGAACATCTCTGAACATTTCTGAACATCTCTGAACAAGCCTGAAAAAGCCTGAACTATGAACAGGTAAGAACTTTGAACAGGTAAGAACTTTGAACAGGTATGAAGTCTGAACAGGTGTGAACAGGTATGAAGTCTAATAACTATGAAGTATGAACAACTCTGAACAACTCTGAACAGGTCTGAACTCTGAGTCTGAACAGGTCTGAACTCTGAACATCTCTGAACTCTGAACAACTCTGAAGTCTGAACAGGTCTGAAGTCTGAATTACTCTGAAGTGTGGACAGATTTAAATTCTGAGCAGGTCTGAATTCTGAGCAGGTCTGAATTCTGAACAGGTTTGAAGTCTGAACAGGTATAACAGGTATTAACAGGTATTAACAGGTATTAACAGGTATTAACAGGTCTGAACTCTGAACATGTCTGAACTCTGAACTCTGAACTCTGAACTTTGAATAACTCTGAAGTCTGAACAACTCTGAATTCTGAAAAAGCCTGAACTCTGAACAGGTATGAACCCTGAGTCTGAACTCTGAACATCTCTGAACTCTGAACATCTCTGAACTCTGAACATATCTGAACTCTGAACAACTCTGCAGTCTGAACAACTCTGAAGTCTGAAAAACTCTGAAAAAGCCTGAAAAGTCTGAACAACTCTGAAGCTTGAACAACTCTGAACAGGTCTGAACTCTGAACAAGCCCGAAAAAGCCTAAACAAGCCTGAAAAGGCCTGAAAAAGCCTGAAAAAAACCTGAAAAAGCCTGAACTCTGAACAACTCTGAAGTCTAAACAACTCTGAACTCTGAACAGGTATGAACTTTGAACAGGTCTGAACAACTATGAAGTATGAACAACTCTAAAAAGCCTGAACTCTGAACATCTTTGAAGTCTGAACATCTCTGAACATTAACATCTCTGAACTCTGAACTCTGAGTCTGAACTCTGAGTCTGAACATCTCTGAGTCGGAGTCTGAGTATCTCTGAACAACTCTGAAGCCTGAACAGGTTTGAAGTCTGAACTGGTATTAACAGGTCTGAACAAGTATTAACAGGTCTGAACAACTCTGAACTCTGAACAACTCTGAACTTTGAACATCTCTGAATTCTGAACAACTCTGAAGCCTGAACATTTCTGAATATCTCTGAAGAAGCCTGAAAAAGCCTAAAAAGCCTAAAAAAAGCCTGAACTCTGAACAAGTATGAACAGGTATAAAGTCTGAACAGGTATGAACAACTCTGAAGTCAAGCCTGAACTCAGAAAATGTCTGAAGTCTGAACATCTCTGATTTCTGAAAAGGCCTGAACTCTGAACAGATCTGAACTTTGAACAGGTCTGAACTTTGAACATTTCTGAACAGGTATGAACAGGAATTAACATCTCTGAACATCTTTGAACATCTTTGAACATCTCTGAACAAGCCTGAAAAAGCCTAAACAAGTCTGAAAAAGCCTGAACCATGAACAGGTAAGAACTTTGAACAGGTAAGAACTTTGAACAGGTCTGAACTTTGAACAGGTATGAACAGGTATGAACAGGTGTGAAGTCTGAACAGGTGTGAACAGGTATGAAGTCTAAACAACTATGAAGTATGAACAACTCTGAACAACTCTGAACAGGTCTGAGCTCTGAGTCTGAGCTCTGAGTCTGAATTCTGAACATCTCTGAACTCTGAATAACTCTGAACTCTGAATAACTCTGAAGTCTGAACTCTGAGTCTGAACTCTAAACATCTCTGAACATCTCTGAGTCTGAGTCTGAAAATCTGAGTCTGAAACTGAAAATCTGAGTCTGAGTCTGAACATCTCTGAGTCTGAAAATCTGAGTCTGAGTCTGAACATCTCTGAGTCTGAGTCTGAACATCTGAGTCTGAGTCTGAATCGGAACATCTCTGAACTCTGAACCAGCTAATATCACTTGAAATTCTAGAATGTTCAGGGTCTAGAACAAAAAGGTGTCCAAATCTACCCCTTAATAGGCCCTTAATAGGCCCTTACTAGGCCCTTACTAGGGTAACTTGATCTCACAATTCACAAGCACCCTCCCAAGTAAGAATAAGTCTGCTCAATGAGCAGGAGCAGCCGTACATCCTGCTTATATTCACACATGCTTGATTCATCTCCATGCACTGTCAACACCACAGGAAGGTCCAGCAACAAGTCCAACCTAGGGTCGTTGTTCAAGTAGTTAAAGTGCAAGTTGACGTTGACCCTCTTGCACGTGTCCCAGTTCAACTGCTTCAACAAGTTTGTGACTAGTACAAGTCTTGCAGCATTGTTGTTGTCACACGTGTTCTCGGCCTTGTATGTCAAGGAGAACTTCTCGAGGTTCTGGTGGCCCAAGTTGCAAAACGTCAACACCTGGTATAAGCACGCCAAGTGGTCGTTCTCGTCGGCTTCAAGCTCCTCAATCACCAAGTTCAACTCTGCAAGTTTCATGTGGTTCATCTTGGTCAAAATATCCTTCATGTAGCGGTACGACCTCACGGTCAAAGACATTTTCAGGGAGCAACAATCGGGGGTCTCCAGTCTTCCAACATCGGCGCCAGAGAAGGGGCTTTCCATTATCACGTGGGACAGTCCCATGATAACGGGAATTGCAGCAGAATGTTAGACACTAAGTATTTAGTGGCCACTGATGGGCGGCTGCAGAACAGGATATTGGTTTGTTGCTGTTGTGGATTTGGAGGGATTTGGCGGGATTCCGATGTCAATACTTTAAGAAGTTGATGGAGACCTTGTTGCAGAGAATCGCAAATGAAATCATACGATTTGGAATCAGGAGGAATATGGGAGTGTAGAAGTTGACTGTACGAGGTGTACTAGACTATGGTATATTTTGGAAAGGAGCGGTTAGGGCGGAAAAAAGCTTATCAGGGGTGTGGCCCAGCAGTCCGCATACGACTTCCGCATTTAGCAGGGAAGCCCATTATAGTCACGTGCGCGTCCATGTGACGGGGTGTGCATGGCAGGTGTGTGGCAGGTGTGTGGGAGGTGTGTGAGAGGTGTGTGAGAGGTATGTAGCACGTGCGCGACACGTGCGCTGCACGTGCCTCGTATTTTCCCTTGCGCAGTGCCACGCACATTTGCGGCACATTTGCCACGCGTTCTGGTGCGTCTATTGTGCGTCTATGGTACTTCTAGCATGCTTCTAGCGTGCTTCTAGCGCGCGTCCAGCATGCATCTGTAGTGCCTTTGCGGCGCGTTTGCGGCGCGTTTGGATGCATTTGGCATTTTTGGCACGTGCATGGAAATCACCACTTCACAGTCTCGCACTTACCGCTAAGTCCCCACACGGCTTCCATCTTATCGCCGGTGCCGGTGCGCATGAGTTTCAGTGCGCGGTGGTGCATTAACCAGCATGCTATTACCAAGACTTGTAGTTGTACATACAGAAACTTATGGTTGGCCGAACACTAAATTGTTGGGTAAAGTTCAACGGCACAAGCACAGCGGGAAACTTTCAAGGGGCAACATTCTCTTTGGCCAAAAGCGAATGCGGGATACTTTGCACATAGCGAATGCTTGAGTGCCTCAGCTTAGAATGCAGGGCCTCTGGTCGTGGCGGCAGCAGCTCGGACAAAGTCAGCGGTAGAATCGCACGGTGCTTCGACCTGTATACGCGAGATATTCGAGAGACTATAACCGAGGAAGGCATGAAATATTGGCGGCATTTAAACGAGGTGCTGCGTGCATTGCAAGTAGCGTAGGCTAAAGTTGCTATATATAACAATTGGCCGCGGCCACTTGCGTGCACTATATCAATGTAATGCCCAAGATTACTCAGAAGTGCGAGGTGCGTAGATGAGAGAACTCGGTAGGAGTGCGTTATGCAATAAGGTTTCAAATTCGCTTCGCAATAATTATCCTGTATGTGTGCATGGCGGTTATGCATGGCGGCCAGGGTGCATGGCATGTTCTATTCGAGGATGGCTTGCCTAATTGGGAAGTGTTCAAAACCGCACCTGCTTAAGCACATAAGTCTTGCCCGAGAGAGCAATCTCCGTGGATGCTTAAATCCTGTATCGGACTTCTAGCCGTGCCGAAGTGCAACAACCACCATTTGGTTACGGGCCATATTCCAGAAAACGTTACGGAATACTGAACAATTCCGGAATGCCGAGTTTGGAATATTGTCAGCAAAAAGCTACGGACTAGTTCCGTATACTTACGTCACCGGATTGGTTGCAGAATACACCGGTATTAATGTAATAGTGCTGTGTTACGTAATAGTAAACTAATAGTAACTATACGCACTAGTCTCGGCCGAGGGAAGCGCTGGAACCTTGACTACGGAAGTTGCTTCTCGCGTAACGTTTGAGGCTTGCGATATGCGCGGTATCAGCAGCTTCGTAATTGTGGAGGCAGAGGCGAGCAAACCCCTTGCACGGAAAGAAGCGGGCTAGCAAACGCTCGGGGTTAGCCGAAGTTCCCCTGATATGCGGGATCTGCTGGAGCAGTGACGCATGGTCGATGACGGTTATGAGAAGAATTCCGACACTAATTGCCGTGAAGAGGGCGGCCTGTAAGAAATAGGGAATTTAAAATGTGGGGAGTGAAATAAGCGCTGATTAAAGAGAATTAGATTGAGGTATAGATGTGGCGACTCTGGTGGTGCCACTTTCTGCAGTGGTGTCTCAGACCGGGCAAGTGTTCGTCTGCACAGGCGGGGACTAAAGCACAGTGGCCGAGGGTGGACCTGCATTTGATGGTCTGGAACTAGATGAGTGACGAGCGCATAGTCAGCGCAAAGCGAGTGGTCAGCGCAAAGCGAGCGCAAAGCGAGCGCACGGTCAGCGCACGGTCAGCGCACGGTCAGCGCACGGTCAGCGCACGGTCAGCGCGTGGCGAGCGCGTGGCCAAAGCGAATGAATGCGTTGCAGCATGGGGTGCGAAATGGGGGACATGAGTGGCAAACACGACAGGCGGGCTGCGCGGTGTGCGCACCATGCACGACGGCCGGCATACACTTAGCGCACTATCGTGCGTCTACCCTGCGCGACATAGTACGTCACACCTTAGATGCATCTTGCCTAACGACGGCATAATGTGAGGTTTAAACTTTCTTTTGTCCGCCGGCGGTGTAGTATAGGCGAGTGTCCTAACATAGGCTTTGGCATGGCGAGATTTAGTGTGGCTGGGACGGTCTTTTGTCCGCTGCTCTAGACGTGCGTTTAGACTGGCTTCGGACACTCCGTGACCTGATTAGTCGGGGTCATGCGTGCTGCATCTGACCGTTTCATCTTCCATCTTATCATATCGCGCCAGATCCACTGACTGCACACCCAAACAACCTACACTGCCAAGAAAAGGTGTGCAGTACTGATTAGATCCACATGACCTTATCAATACTGATTTATTTTAGTGCTGTACCATTACTAATGGAATCTCTATTACTACTATGGTAACATGGCATGGCATTGAAAGTGTATTACTACTATGGCAACCTATATTACATGGCATTGACTTGCAAATGACTACTTACCAATTTATCCCTACTTCCTATTGCCTTCATCTAAGAGTGGTATAGGGTTAACTACTACATACTTCCAGTAGTCTACTTAGCATTACTATTGATTACTCTACTACTTACTACTAGATGATAGTGTACTACTTCTATTACTGCTACTTACTACTGTTGTAATCCTACTACTTTTATTACTTCTACGTACTGCTGTTGTAATCCTACTTATTACTGCTACTTACTACTAGATGATAGTGTACTACTTCTATTACTGCTACGTACTACTGTTGTAATCCTACTACTTCTAATACTGCTACGTACTACTGTTGTAATCCTACTTATTACTGCTACTTACTACTGTTGTAATACTACTTCTAATACTGCTACTTACTACTAGTTGTTAGTCTACTACTTGGCATTTCATTTCATTACTATATTCTATTACTATTGATAATCAAGTGTGTTTACTACTCTTTAATTTTCTACTCTACTAAGTATAGATTAGTGCTTACTATTAATATTGACATTTAGTCTACTAAGTGTAGATTAGTGTATGACCTAATCTTACTAGTGTACTATTCTAATAATCTTGCCATAGTCTACTACTCTACTACTCTACTACTCTACTACTCTACTACTACTCTACTACTCTACTACTCTACTACTACTCTACTACTCTACTACTCTACTACTACTACTCTACCATACTAGTCTAATAGTCTCTAGTCTTGGTCTACTTTTCATTATAATTAATATTACTACTAATACTATGGACTTGTGGATTGTCCACTTACCAAGTGTTATGTGCTCGGACTCTTATTACTAGTCGTAAGAGTCTTAATACTCTCTACTATACTACTACTTACAGATACTTTTACTGATCGTATTAGTCTTAATACTCTCTACTACACTACCACGTAGACTACTTGTACTAGTCTTACTACTATTCCTTATAAACTATTGAATAGTACCACTACTATTGCTACCTATAGACTACTCTACTACTCCACTACTATTAGTATTACTTGAAATACTACTTAGACTGCACTTTAGTACTAGCTTTACTACTATTCCTTATAAACCATTAGTAGTACTACTATTACTATTACTTATAGACTACTTTATTGTACTACTCTTTACTACTACTCTACTACTAAATCTATAGACTACTTTATTGTACTAGTCTTTACTACTACTCTACTACTAAATCTATAGACTACTCTAATGTACTAGTCTTTACTACTACTCTACTACTAAATCTATAGACTACTCTAATGTAATAGTCTTTACTACTACTACTAAAACCTAAAGACTACTCTAATGTATTAGTTTTTACTACTACTACTAAATCTATAGACTACTCTAATGTACTAGTCTTTACTACTACTACTACATTACTACTATTACTTATAGACTACTCTACTACTACTACTACTACTATTACTTATAGACTACTCTACTACTATTGATTTTACTTAAGCACTACTACTATTATACTTAAGCACTACTACTTTATACTTCGATTACTTATAGACTACTCTACTACTACTATTGATTAAGTACTACTACTCTTATACTACTATTAATATTACTTGAAAACTACTACTTGGACTGCTCTATAGTACTAGTCTTTACTACTCATTTCATTAAGTATTACTACTATTAGTATTACTATTACTACTTATAGACTACTACTTATAGACTACTATCACTGTTACTATTACTATTATTATTATTACTATTACTACTTCTACTACTTAAGTACTCTTTCATAGTAATACCACTCTATACTATTACTTTATAGTACCTACTACTTTATTACTTTATAATACTACTCTACTACTACTCTACTACTTTATAGTACTATCTACTATTGTCAGATTCCGCCTGAATCATACGACTATTGCCATTCTTTTAAACAATTCATCCTTTTTTCTACAAATGGATACATTGACCTTTCTGGCCAATTAGATTGGTAGGATCGAGTAGAGATTTCTTGGTCTCTAATATCTACTACTTTTTCTTCTCTCTTCACTGCTACTTGACACTAGTGTACTATCACCATCTACTCTAAGGACTTGCTATTATAATACTACTATCTACTACTACTACTCTACTATATACTTCTATACTACTACTCTACTACTATTACTACTACTACTACTCTACTATATACTTCTATACTACTACTACTCTACTACTACTACTCTACTACTACTACTCTACTACTACTACTCTACTACTACTACTACTCTACTACTACTACTACTCTACTACTACTACTACTACTACTACTACTACTACTCTACTACTACTACTACTACTACTCTACTACTACTACTACTACTACTCTACTACTACTACTACTACTACTCTACTACTACTACTACTACTACTACTACTACTACTCTACTACTACTACTACTACTACTACTCTACTACCTTAAAACTTCATGGCTCTTAATACACCTCTTGTGCTTGCTAATTGTCCAGCATTCAACTATTGGTGCTTCAGAAATAAATTGAACTAACTAGTGTACATCCGAAATTATCTACGATATATCTACTACTCCACTAATATATTCTGGAACCAGGAACTACTCTTGAACATCTATACTATCCAACTTTAGCTCTACTACTTACCAAGACCCCTATAGTTTCAGTAGTAATACTCTATTCTCTAATAGTCTCTCTAATACTTTAATTTAGGTTTATAGTCGAGTCTCCATCATACTGCTTGATGTGAAGGTTCAACCTAGGAAGACGTCGATTGTGTGTTGCCTAAACGGCCATTTACTAGAATGGAATCAGGGGAAATTAACAGAAAGACTCCAACTACTATCAAATCTACCAATAGGTCTGAATAGGCCATAGTTACTATTCAGTAAACACTACTAGTCTAATAATTACTAATAGTCAATACTTAGTAAACGAGTAGTCAATACTTAGTAAACGAGTAGTCAATACTTAGTGATTATAGAGACTACTATAGACTATAGACTACTATAGAGACTCTAGTAATCCTACTTCTAATAGTTACTATAGACACTAGATATTAATAGTCTCTAGTCACTATTCAATTACTACGCTACGTAACTAAAGCTACTAATAGCATTAATACAGTCTCTAATTACCACAGACATTCTAGATTGTTGAATCCTCCTGCCTTAAAGTCACTAGATTTCACACATCCTCAGTACTGATTTTTTTTTCAACTTAGTTCAGTTTTCTATTTATTGACATCCTTTTTCATTTACACCAATGAAACTTTCCACCATTCTCTCCATAGCTGCACTCTCCGCAACAGGCTGCTACGATAGCTGTTTTAAGGAGTATCAGTGAGGAAAGACTATTGGAAATCTCGAAGATGTATCTTTTATCTCATAGATACGAAGTGCAGATTGCCACATGCAAATAGTATTTGGTGCATCATGAACAGTTTGGTCAGTTCAAGGAATTACACCCATACTTAATGCAAAATATCCACGAGAGACAGTGACTACGTCATGGGACTTTTCCTTGATCTAGCTCTTCTTTCCGATATCAAGATACACAAGCGTTAGAGAAACCACATTGTGTGGGTGAAAACGTAAATATTAGACCAAAATACAGAGATCATAGAGACCCATGTTAGATTCATCAATGACCAGTGAAAATGTTATCAGTGTGATGGAGATTGTAGTAGTTACTAAAGTCTACTAGAGACTAGAGAGACACTAGTGTTAGTAGTGATACTAATGTCCTAGTAGTGATACTAATGTCCTACTAGTGTTACTAGTGTTACTAGTGTTACTAATGTCCTACTAGAGACTATAGAGACACTAGTGTTACTAGTGATACTAATGTCCTAGTAGTGTTACTAGTGATACTAATGTCCTTTTAGTGTTACTATTGTCCTACTAGAGACTATAGAGACACTAGTGTTACTAATGTCCTACTAGTGTTACTAATGTCCTACTAGTGTCCTACTAGTGTCACTAGTAGAGACTATAGAGATTACTACTTTCACTACTAATGTCACTACTACTAATAGTCTCTACTAATATCTCTACTAATGTCTCTACTAATGTCACTAATAGTGTCACTAGTACTGTCCTACTAGTGTCCTACTAGTATCCTACTTGTGTCCTACTTGTGTCCTACTAATGTCACTAGTAGAGACTATAGAGACTACTACTTTCACTACTAATGTCTCTACTAATGTCACTACTAATGTCTCTACTAATGTCTCTACTAATGTCTCTACTAATGTCTCTACTAATGTCTCTACTAGTGTCCTACTAGTGTCCTACTAATGTCACTAGTAGAGACTATAGAGATTACTACTTTCACTACTAATGTCACTACTACTAATAGTCTCTACTAATATCTCTACTAATGTCACTACTAATGTCACTACTAATGTCACTACTAATGTCACTACTAATGTCTCTACTAATGTCACTAGCAGAGACTATAGATACTACTACTGTCACTACTAATTGTCACTACTAATGTCACTACTAATAGTCTCTACTAATGTCACTACTACTAAGAGTCTCTACTAATAGTCTCTACTACTTATAGTCTCTACTAATGTCACTACTAATGTCACTACTAATGTCTCTACTAATGTCTCTACTAATGTCTCTACTAATGTCTCTACTGGTGTCCTACTAGTGTCCTACTAGTGTCCTACTAATGTCACTAGTAGAGACTATAGAGATTACTACTTTCACTACTAATGTCTCTACCAATGTCTCTACTAATGTCACTACTAATGTCTCTACTAATGTCACTAGCAGAGACTATAGATACTACTACTGTCACCACTGCTACTGTCACCACTGCTACTGTCACCACTTCTGCTGTCACCACTGCTAATGGTTACTCATAGTCACTACTTAGCAATAAGATTCTACCAATAATTAATACCACTAAAGGAGACTAATACTTATCATAATAGTCACTGATACTAAACAATAGTCCTAATACTAAGCAATAGTCCTAATACTAAACATAGTCACTGATACTAAACATAGTCACTAACACTAAACATAGTCACTAATACTAAACATAGTCACTAATACTAAACATAGTCACTAATACTAAACATAGTCACTAATACTAAACATAGTCACTAATACTAAACATAGTCCTAATACTAAACATAGTCCTAATACTAAACATAGTCCTAATACTAAACATAGTCCTAATACTAAACATAGTCACTAATACTAAACATAGTCACTAATACTAAACATAGTCCTAATACTAAACATAGTCACTAATACTAAACATAGTCACTAACACTAAACATTAGTCTGTAATAGATGTTACTATAATAGTCACTACTAAGATTACTGCTTATCCTAATAGTCACTAATAATAGAAACTACTGCTAATAGACACGGCTATCTACTTACTTTGCTACTAATAGAGACCAAAATCATCACTACTATTAGATACTACTAAATACTAATAAGTACAAGAAGACTCTAAGACACCAACACTAAGACACTAACACTAACACTGATACTAACACTAACACTAAGACACTATTATGAAGACACTAAGACACTATTATGAAGACACTAAGACTACTGTCACTACTGAAGACTACTAATAGTCACAAGTCATTGCTACTAGAGTCATTTAGTCCTCTGACTTACTCTTAGACCTCTTCTACCTACTTCAACCTCCTACTTTTCTAATAATTACTAAGTACTAAATCACTACTACTGTCAAGGCACTGGTGAGACTGACACTTTAATGAGTCTATGGATCTGTTTTAGATCTGAAGATCTGAGATCTGAAACTTGCGTAGCTTGATTTCTAAGTCTTGCTACAGAACTAGTCTGAATTGTATTAACATGGTTAGAATTTTTTGAGCTAGTTAGAATTGTATTAACATAGTTAGAATTTTATTAACATAGTGAGAATTCTATTAACGTAGTTAGAATTGTATTGACCTAGTCAGACTATTATTAACATAGTTAGAATTGTATTAACCTAGTCAGAACATTATTAACATAGTTAGAATTCTTTTAACATAGTTAGAATTCTTTTAACATAGTCTGAGTTCTAACATAGTCTGAGTTCTATTAACCTAGTCAAAATTCCTAGTCTGAATAATAATTAACATAGTCAGAATTCTATTAACATAGTTAGAATTCTATTTATATAGTCTGAATTCTATTAACCTAGTCAAACTATTATTAACATAGTTAGAATTCTTTTAACATAGTCTGAGTTCTAACATAGTCTGAGTTCTATTAACCTAGTCAAAATTCCTAGTCTGAATAATAATTAACATAGTCAGAATTATATTAACATAGTTAGAATTCTATTAACCTAGTATGAATTCTGTTAACATAATCAGAATTCTATTAACATAATCAGAATTCTATTAACATAATCAGAATTCTATTAACATAATCAGAATTCTATTAACATAATCAGAATTCTACTAACCTAGTCTGAATTCTATTTACATAGTCAGAATTCTTAACCTAGTTAGAATTCTACTAACCTAGTCTAAATTTTATTAACCTAGTCTGAATTCTATTTAGCAAGTCAAAATTCTATTAACCTACTCAAAATTCTATTACATACTCAGAATTCTATTAACAGTCAAATTCTATTAACATACTCAGAATTCTATTAACCTAGTGAGAATTTCATTAAGCTATTCAGAATTCTATTATCATAGTTAGAATTCTATTAACTTAGTCAGACTATTAACATAGTTAGAATTCTACTAACCTAGTCTGAATTCTATTAATATAGTCAAAATTCCTAGTCTGAATTCTATTGACATAATCAGAATAATAATTACATAGTCTGAATTCTATTAACCTAGTCAGAATAATAATTACATACTCAGAATTCTATTACATACTCAGAATTCTATTACATACTCAGAATTCTATTATCATAGTTATATTCATAATTCTATTACATACTCAGAATTCTATTATCATAGTTATATTCAAAATTCTATTACATACTCAAAATTCTATTATCATAGTTATATTCAAAATTCTATTATCATAGTTATATTCAAAATTCTATTATCATAGCTATATTATCAGTCATTCTATCAGTGACTACCGCGAACTCATCTAGTGCAACCACTTATGGATCTACTCATCTCTGATCAACTAATTCACCAGAATCCTAATCCTCCTTTACACTCTACTCTACACTCACCTCTCTAATGACCTGATAAATATTTCTACATTAACGATTGTACCAGCACCCGGGCCTTGCTCTTGAGGACATCCAGGTCCTGTGTACGCCTCGTGTTGGTGGACACGAGCTCGTAGCCCAAACAGAGTTTCTTGGACCGCTCGCAGTTGTAGCAGTGGGGCTTTCTTTCGTCACACTTGATGCGACGCTTGCGGCAGGTCATGCAGCCACTTCTCGTCCGGCGCTTAGTGACGCGTCTCTTATTGACCAAGGCATTATTCTGCTCTTGGGTCATGCTCTGGTCGGGGCTTTGGTAGGCCTGGTTGAACATGGCTGAATGCATGGGGTTGGGCACATTGCCTGGATGGAGGGGTATGCCTGAATGAGGCGCTATGCTTGGGTGAGGTACTAAACCTGAATGAAGAGGTACATTGCCGGAATGCACCACTGGACCATTTGAATGAGGACCGTTGGGTTGGAGTGCGTGGGAATGGAGTGCATTGGATTGAAGATTTGATTGGAGTCCATTTGATTGAAGATTGGATTGAAGATTTGATTGAAGATTGGGTTGAAGATTGGATTGAAGATTGGATTGAAGATTGGATTGAAGATTGGATTGAAGTCCGTTGAAATGAGGTCCGTTGGGATGGACTCCGTTGTGATGGACTCCGTTAGGATAGGGTCCATTGGATGGCACCAGTGTGTGCATGGTAATGTATTGTGGAGGCGTGTAGGCGTAGGCCGTGGGACCGTACATTGTGGCACCTCCGTGGGGTGAGGTACATGAAGTAGGCACACCATGGGCATATGCCGTATTGACTGAAACAGACCCTGGCATCTGCGTTTTGCCCCCGTTGTAAAGGATACTGGTGATGGGGGCATGGGAAAAGGAGGCAGGCCGTGGGCGGCTGCGAAAGTCCGGCGATCCCAATGCCGGTGGCGTGGTACCAAACTTGTGGATAGAGCTTGCAGACGTGACGCTATTGTACAGCAGCACACGGTTGAGCTGCTCTGCACTATGCTGGCGGGAGTCAGCCATGGGCCGGCCTGGATTGGGGTCCCTATAACTGAAGTAGTCGTTGGCCGGAGTGGAGTGCGCCACGTAGCTGCGTTCGTAGGCGTGAGATGCGTATTCGGACGATCCCCGTCGGCTCATGTCTGTGGCCAATGGCATATTGGAGTCGGCCACCCGTGGATACTGTTTGTAGGTGGAAGTTGTGGAGTCGGGCGCGTTGGAGGGTTGGAGAGCGGTTGGACTGGAGCCATTGGAGCCGGCCGAACCATTGGACGCAACGGACCCGGTGGCATTGGGCTTGGACCCGGTGATGGAGGTTCTGGGGTAGTACATGGTATAGTGGGAATCAACCTGGCGGGGACTGGAATCCAAGGGAGTCGATCGGATCTCCGGCAGCAGCCCCGAGGACCGTATGTTTACGGAAGGGATATGGCCGCCCACCAACAACTCGGAGACGGAGGGGAGTTGGGGCATGGATGGAAAAGGACACGAGGAAGGGTGTGGCGCCGAAGTTCAATGAAGAAGCGAGGTAGTAGGCGGTAGAAAAGGAGCAGGGGGAGGCGCCAGCACGGAAGCAGCGACCACACTCTTATATGACAGTAGCGAAGGATCTGTATCGAGATCATACACCATGCATAATTTAGCCGACAAGCATAATCATGCGATATAGGCGGCCAGTATAAGCATGGTCATTTCAAACATATGCACGTTGCTGCTGGCAAGCCTTCTCGTTTTAATTTTTTTTTTTACATTTTCCATTTTTTAATTCTTTAATTTTTGAATTTTTTTTTTTCTTTCAATGTTTCTAAATTTCCAATTTTCTAAAATTTTATGCTTCTAAATTTTTTTACAAGTTTTATTTTTCTCATTTTTTTAGATTTGGAAATTTTTTATATTCGAATTTTTAATTTTTTCCACCTCATTTTGGAAATTTTTTTTCTTTGCCCTTTTTTGTTTTTCCTCTTGTTTTTGCGTTCGCTTTTTTTCGTATTTGCTTTCATTTTTTTTCGTATTTGCGTTCTTTTTTTTTTTTTTTTTTTTCTTTCACTTTTTTTTTTT
>VATE01000089.1:20856-47546 GCA_008065195.1 Metschnikowia amazonensis
AACTGTGCGGGATCGGGATTTTGACGGTTAATTCGGGGTTTCCTAGTATAGGTATACAGAGAAGCAATATAGAAGCGTGAAGTACGATTACTGAACGCATGAAGTACGAAACCTGAAGTTCCATTAATATTAGAGTGTTCATATTGGCTTTCAGCCAATATCACCATCCTACCAAAGCGAAGGATTAGAACCTTACCGGTTAAGAATCCAATATATTGTAGTAGTATAGTAGTAGGCACTACTAAGTTCTACAAGTCTACTTTTACTAAATCTACAAGTTTCCAAAAAGTCTCTAAGTTATTACAAAGTTTCTAATAAGTCTCTGAGTTGCTACTAAGTTCTACTACTGAGTCTACTAAAGAAGTATTGTAGCCTGTCAGACGACTAGTTATCTCCTTATAGGCTTCCATTTATATAGACTATGGAATTTAATAAAGTGGAGAAAGGTCTGAACAAAGATATCGATGATTCTTATAGACCACCTGTGTGATATCACTGAAGACGATTTTGCAAAATGCAACGTCAAGTCTGCACTGGCACTACACAGTGACAGGTGTTTACTGAATGCATTTTAGATGTACACTTGGATTTGGAAACACTTCGATTTGGAAACACTTGGACTTGGATATATTTGGATTTTTTACAGTTGGACTTGGATACACCTGGCTTTGTATAGTTGGACTTGGATGTTCATCTGGATTTTGTACAGTGGATTCTGTTATATACTGGCCCCGGAACTGGAGCCGCGACCGGAATGATCTAGTCCCACACCCCTAAAAACTTGCTGAGTCAAGATATTTGCCTCAAAATTAGTCACATTGTTGTCCGGAATTCCAGCATCTCGCTAAACTCGCTTTTATTTTCCCACTACCAAAAATGGGCCGTTTGCGTTGGGCCTTTTTGGCCTGGGGTAGCCTGGTGTACGGGTGTGCGTGGGTTCAGTTCCGGCCCATCTACGCCAGTTCCGGCCACGCTTCAATTCAACCTCTCCCCAATTCAACCTCTCCCCAATTCAACCTCTCCCCAATTCAACCTCTCCTCTGAACTTTATTCCATTAATATTTTCTCTAACCACCAACATGTGTCAACACCCCATACTCGACATCTCCGGCCAAATGCTTCCCTGTACTCTGTATGCAATACCTCGTAATCGCCATCAAGAAATCATGATGCCAGAATGCGGGAATGTTACAATCCCCGAGAAAAAATGCCCCGTCTCCATCTCTACCTTCGTTCCATCTCCCTACCGTCTTGATCTCCGTCTCATCTCAATGTCACGTGACCGCGCACGTGCGCAGCGATACCATCATAAGTCGCATCTCATCTAAAAAAATTTATCCCACCTACCAATGGATATCTCCAAGCCCGTGGGCTCCGAAATCACGTCGGTGGATTTTGGCGTGTTGACCCTCGCGGAAATCAAAAAGCTATCTGCAAAACAAATCACAAACCCAAATGTCTTCGATAACTTAGGCCACTCCGTCAACGGTGGTCTATACGACTTGGCGCTAGGCGCCTTCCTCAAAAACCTATGCACAACCTGTGGGCTTGACGAGGTGCTGTGCCCCGGCCACCAGGGCCATATAGAGTTGCCGGTGCCCGTTTACAACCCGCTTTTTTTCAACCAGATGTATATTTTCTTGCGTCTGGCGTGTCTTTACTGCCATCACTTGAAGCTTCACGAGATGCTGGTGCACAAGTACGTGTGCCAGTTACGTTTGGTGCAGTACGGCTTGCTTTTGGAGCTGCAGGACTTGGAGTCCATGTTGGCAAAAGAGGGCTCGGATTCGGATGCTGACGACTCGTCGCTGGCCGCTGATATGGCGTCCTCCAAAAAAACCGCCATCAAGGAAGCCTCGGAAAAGTTCGTGGACGAGGCCATCGCCAATGCCATTGCTGAAGGCAGAACCTCGGCTCTGGGCTTGAACACGGAAACCGTGGGCGAGGAGAGGAAGAATCTTATCCACGATTTCTACACCAAGATCGCCAGCAGGCCCAAGTGCGACAACTGCGGCATGCACAGTCCTACTTACCGGAAAGACGGATACGTCAAGATCTTCGAAAATGGCTTGAGGGAGTCGCAAATATCTGCCAATAGAATCAAGGGCTTGCAGCGGCTCGATACCTTGAAAAAGTCGTCTGGTTCCAGCGAGCCCGTGTCTACCGTGCAGCAGAAGGCCGGGTCCAAATATGTTTTGGCCGCGGAAGTCAGAAACATCTTGCGCAATCTTTTCGACAATGAGCAGGCTATCGTTCAAAAGTTGTTCCACTCGAGGCCGCTGATGACTGCGCGTGTCAGCGCCGACATGTTCTTTATTCAGGCTTTGGTTGTGCCCGCCACGCGATTCAGATTGCCCACCAAATTGGGCGACGACGTGCACGAAAATCCCCAAAACGAGCTCTTGACGAACATTTTGAGAACGGCCATTCTCATTAAGGACTTGAATGACCAGATCTCCGGCCATTTCACCAAGGAAAAATCCTCCAGCACCGAGGAGAGAAAGATCCTCTTCAACCGCTTGATGAACGCTTTCGTGACCATTCAAAACGACGTCAATGCATTTATCGACTCTACAAAAAACCAGAACTCTCCTGCAGGTAAGATGCCCATTCCGGGAATCAAGCAGGCTTTGGAGAAGAAGGAGGGTTTGTTCAGAAAGCACATGATGGGAAAAAGAGTCAATTACGCAGCCCGCTCGGTCATTTCGCCTGACCCCAACTTGGAAACAAACGAAATCGGTGTGCCGCCTGTTTTCGCCGTCAAATTGACCTACCCTGAACCGGTGACTGCATATAACGTCTCGGAATTAAGACAAGCCGTCATTAATGGCCCTGACAAATGGCCCGGTGCAATGTCCATTCAAAACGAAGACGGAAAAATGGTTCTGTTGCTCCACATGACGCAGGAGCAGCGGAAAGCTGCAGCCAACCAGTTGTTGACGCCTTCAAACGGTTTTACTGTGTTGAACAAGAAAGTCTTCCGTCACGTGAAAAACAAGGACGTGGTAGTGATGAACCGTCAGCCTACGTTGCACAAGGCCTCTATGATGGGACATAAGGTGCGTGTTTTACCGGGCGAGAAGACGTTGCGTTTGCATTACGCCAATACCGGAGCCTATAATGCCGATTTCGACGGTGATGAGATGAACATGCATTTTCCTCAGAACGAAAACGCCCGTGCAGAAGCACTCAACTTGGCTAATACCGATTCCCAGTACTTGACGCCTACTTCCGGAGCTCCCTTGAGAGGATTGATTCAAGACCACATCAGTGCAGGAGTTTGGTTGACCAACAAGGACACTTTTTTCAACCGGGAAACATACCAGCAATTGATCTATGGATGCATTCGTCCCGAGGATGGACACACCAACGGAGCTACTAAGCTTCTCACATTGCCTCCTACGGTGTTCAAGCCTGAACCTTTGTGGACCGGAAAACAGGTGATCAGCACCATTCTTTTGAACATCAAGCCTGCAGGAATGCCCGGAATCAACTTGATTTCCAAGAACAAAATCAAGAACGAGTATTGGGGCAAGGGATCTGATGAAAACAAGGTGTTATTCAAGAACGGTGAGTTGCTCTGTGGTATTTTGGACAAGTCGCAATACGGTGCATCTGAGTACGGTTTGGTGCACTCTTTGCATGAGATTTACGGGCCTGATACTGCCGGAAAGGCACTTTCAGTATTGGGAAGACTCTTCACCAACTACACGGTCATGGGTGCTTTCACGTGTGGTATGGATGATTTGAGGTTGACCTCCGAAGGTAACGCATGGAGAGACGACATCTTGAAGAAGTCCACGGATATCGGACGTGAGGCTGCATGCGAGGTGACCAACTTGGAAAGCCACACCTCCAACGACAACAAAGAATTGTTGAAGAGATTGGAAGAGATTTTGAGAGACGACGACAAATTGGGCATTTTGGATGCCATTTCTCAATCCAAGGTCAACAGCATCACCTCCCAGGTGGTCAGCAAGTGTATCCCAGAAGGTACCATGAAAAGATTCCCCTACAACTCGATGCAGGCCATGGCACTTTCTGGAGCCAAGGGATCCGCTGTCAATGTGTCCCAAATCATGTGTCTTTTGGGCCAGCAAGCCTTGGAGGGCAGAAGAGTGCCTGTGATGGTGAGTGGAAAGACGTTACCTGCATTTAAGCCATTTGAAACCGATGCCAGGGCCGGTGGATACATCAAGGGCCGGTTCTACTCGGGAATTCGCCCGCAAGAATACTACTTCCACTGCATGGCCGGCAGAGAGGGCTTGATCGATACTGCAGTGAAGACTTCCAGATCCGGATACTTGCAGAGATGTTTGACCAAGCAGTTGGAAGGTATCCACGTGGCATACGACAATTCTGTGCGTGACACCGATGGATCCATGGTGCAGGCCATCTACGGAGGAGACGCCGTGGATGTCACCAAGCAATCGCACATGACGCAGTTCAAGTTCTGTCTCGACAACTACGACGCATTGTTGAGCAAGTACAACCCCGGTGACTTGGCAGAGCATTTGGACACGGAAACGGCCTTGGCCTACACCAAAAAAATGCGCAAGAACTTTAAGAAACAAAAGGATTTGGCTCATTACGAGCAGAAGCTCAAGTACGACCCGGTTTTATCCGTGTACAACCCGGCCAAGTACTTGGGATCCGTTTCCGAGAAGTTCCAGGACGAGCTTGACGAGTTCAGCAAAAACAACAGTCTGTTATTCACCAAGCACCTGAGCGAAGGCATCACCGAGAAGAAGTTCAAGGCACTCATGCAATTGAAGTACATGCGTTCGTTAATCCAACCGGGAGAAGCGGTGGGAATCGTGGCAGCCCAATCGATTGGTGAGCCCTCCACACAGATGACCTTGAACACTTTCCATTTTGCTGGGCACGGAGCAGCCAACGTGACGTTGGGTATTCCGAGAATGAGAGAGATCATCATGACTGCATCGGCAGCCATCAAGACGCCTCAAATGGCGTTGCCTCTTTTGAAGGATATCACCGACGAAATGGCCGATTCCTTCTGCAAGTCTGTGGGCAAAGTGTGTTTCAGTGAGTTTATCGAGCGCGTGACCGTCACGGAAACCACTGGAGTTGAGCAGGGCACTGCAAGACCATACAGATCATACAAGATCAAGCTCCGGTTCTACACCAGAAAGGAATACGAGGAGGAGTACGACATTCTGCAGGAGCATTTGCAGGATACCATCAGCACCAAGTTCTTGCAGAAGTTGGAGGCGGCAATCAGCAAAGAAATCAAGAAGCAGACCAGAACCGATGTTCTCCCGGCTGTGGGCAAGGCACTTCCAAAGTCTCAGACCGATGCAGCCCTTCCAAAGGAGAAGATCGAGGACAGCAACGACGATGGCGATGCCACGGACGAAAAGTTGAAGTCCAATGGAAAACAGTCTGTTTCCTACGATGGCCCCGACGATGAGGAGGTGGAGAGCATGAGAAAGGCCGAAGAAACTTCGGATGAGGATATGGACGGGTCCGGGTCGGAATCTGGGACGGAATCAGAGTCCGACTCCGACTCCGTGTCCGAGTCCGACTCAGATGCCGAAGGCTTGGTGGAATCCGAAGCAAAGGAAAAGAAGCCATTGTCCAAAAATGCCAAGGACAGACAAACACAAGTGATTTCCTCGCACCATTTCGTCAAGAAGTACGACTTTGACGACGACAATGGAGAGTGGTGTGAGTTTGAAATCGAGCTTCTTGGCGATGTGCAGAAGTTGTTGATGGTCAACATCGTCGAAGACTTGTGCCGGAAGGTTGTGGTCAGGGAAATCCCCAACATTGGCCGGTGTATCCGGACTCCCAACGAGCCCAACTTGACCACGGAGGGTGTCAACTTCAAGGCCATGTGGGAACAGGATGACTTCATCAACGTGAACAACATCCGGTCCAACGACATCTCAGCAGTGTTGAAGACTTATGGAGTGGAGGCTGCCCGAAACACCATTGTGAATGAAATCAACAACGTGTTTTCGACATACGCCATTTCGGTGTCTTCTAGACACTTGGATTTGATTGCAGACATGATGACCAGAGAAGGAACGTATCTTGCGTTCAACAGAATGGGAATCGACTCATCCACTTCTGCATTCAAGAAGATGTCTTACGAGACCACGTGTCAATTCTTGACAAAGGCGGTGCTTAACGGTGACCGAGAGGACTTGGTGTCACCATCTGCCAAGATAGTGATGGGCAAGTTGAACAATGTTGGAACGGGTACATTTGACGTGATGTCGAAATTAGCTAGTCACGCATAAGTTTATAATAAAGACAATGATAGTAGAATGAACTAGGGATTAAGTAGTATGATGAGTGACCTAGAATTGGATACGGTTGACTTTAAACTGGGGGAGCTTCTGGAGCTTGTGGAATTATGATTCTATACTACTAAATGGTGGTTTTTGGAATTCTTGGAATTCTTGAAATTCTTGGAATTCTTGGAACTCTTGGAATTCTTGGAATTCTTGGGATTCTTTAAATTCTTGGAATTCTTGACATTCTTTGAAATTCTTTTGGAATAATTCGCTTCGATTCGTGGTTGGAAATCAAAAGCTTTGTTTCTTCATTCGCAGCCACTATACTTAAATGTTCCATGCGGCAAGCAAGAAAGTCGACACAAAAGAGACCTTGAAACTTGGCTTGTTGAAGAATAAAGACTTCAAGTCAAGCTTGCTTTTTCCAACGCTAATCACCGAAGTCCAGGGAATGGAAATAATGCCCCGGTTCTCTAAAAATTGCAATAAGAGGTAACTGGATACCGACAAAAACACAATTGCACTCGAAAGCTTTCCAATGATGATGCCCAAAAAAAGACCGGTGACTGAACCCAAGCAGAGATCGCCGTAGTCGAGTTTTTTGCCCAAAGAAGACGTTCTTACCTTGGCTTCGAGGGCTGAAGGATTGTAGTTTCTTTGCGGTGAAGATACTGCAATTGCATCATTGTAAATGGGAGATCTGGGGAGCAGGAGGGTGCCTGCACCCAAGAGAATAGGCACGGCTTTGAAGGTGTTTCTGAAAAATACTGGTCTGATGGCGCTGAACATTTTGCTTTGGAGTAGGATGTGATGTTGTGTTGCTGTGGTGTCCGGGTGTGGGGTGTGGTGGCCAGTATACGTTGCTGCGAAGATCTTGGTGTACGGGTGTACGGGCTACGATTCTGGTGTACGGGTGTACGGCTACGATTCTGGTGTACGGTTGTAAGTGCTTGCTCTGATCCTGGTGTGCGGATGTACGCTACGATCCGGGTGTACGGGTGTATGTGCTTGTTCGAATCTTGGTGTACAGATGTATATGCTTGCTCTGGTCTTGGTGTACGGATGTGTATGCTTGCTACGATCCTGGTGTACAGATGTGCTTGCTCTGATCCTGGTGTACGTATGTGCTTGCTCCGATCCTGGTGCGCACTGCTACGAAGGGATGTGGGTGCACTGAGAGCGGATGCAACGTTCAGGTGCACGGGTTTATGCGAAGCCGTGCCGTTCTTTAGCTTTCTGTCCGTGCGCGTGCCAATTACAGCCGCAATAGGAATGCATGCGCCACATGCACTCCCGTCGCCTCTCGGTTTTTTTCTGAATGCCGCTTCCACGCACCTGGCCAGCTCCTGTACTGTGACCCAGCGCTCCCAGGATATAAAGGCCTGGGGTATCCGCAGGCCGTTGCCTAGACCCAAATTTTCTCCCGTGTGTGGACTTTTCCATTGATTGTTTTTCTATTTTTATTTTCTTTTTTTCTTTTTACTACTTCGTTCCAAACTCCGTGGCGGCGTCTTTCGGTCTCATCTCAGAATCGCTTGGCCTCATCTCGAACATCGCTACAAGTCATCTCAAGTTTCGCTCTGAGGTACCCAGCCATTCTGCTCACTTCTTTCCGCACCCGAATTTGCACCTACAAGCTGAATTGCAAATTGGAAGCAATTGAAGAAATCAAACAAATTTGATATTGGAAAATTGATTTAGATATTGATATTGATATTGATATTATTGATTGAATTTTTGAATTATTGAATTATTAAATTATTGATTGAATTATTGAATTATTGATTGAATTATTGAATTATTGATATTAATCACTGATTAGTTATTAAATTTGATTCATTAATATCATTCTTATTCTTATTCATTAACCAATACTCAATATTGATATATTAATCATCTTTGATATATCTTTCTTCCTTCCATTCTATCAAATATCAATTCACATATATCTCCTATGGTGGCTGGCCCAATCCAACCGGTGCACTTGACACCCTGTGTTCTTTTAGGGTCCTACAAAAGCTTGCAGATGCCCCAGTTGCTCGATACTCATAATATCAAGGTGGTTGTTAATTGCGGACTGACTGAGCGGTTCTTGAGCTTCATCGAAACTACGCAGCCGGTGATCTCCTCAGATGTGATCGTCTTGAACTTGGACCCCAACACCTCCAATGATCACTGGGCTTTCCAGGAGTTCCACTCCAGATACAACCGCATCTTGCAGAACTACTTGGCGTTTTTCTACAACTATAACCAGAACGTGCGTTTCTTTGTCAACTCCAACTACCAGGACTCCAAGCTTTCGTTTGACTCGCCCACCATGAATGGAGTGCCTTTGAAGCTGTTGTTCAACATCAACCGCTTGCTCAAACTCATTAAGAACGTCAATCTGTCCGTGAACTTTCTCTTTGTGGCCGAGCACTTCGAAAAGCAGCACTTGTCCAATGGGCTTCTATATTCGCTCGCGATCCTGTACCTCATGGACAATTATAGCTACAATTTCGACGCCAGCCTGAAGTACTTGCAAAGGTGCCTTGTGAATCACCAAGGCTACAATCTTTTCTGCCACAATCATTATGACGACATGCTCTTGATTGACAGCTTGAAGAAATTCCACCAGGAAAATTCGCGAATCAAGGCTTCTGAGGAATGCTTAATGACGAGAAACATTAAGTTGAAAAGGTCTATGGACTGCATGGACCCAGTTCAACCGGCGTGCAAACGCTTGGCCTAGTTGACGGTCGATTTGTCAGTGTTAATGGTTGGTCACGGTGGGGTGTTAGCCTGGATGTTGGTGTTTAATTTGCTGGCCTGGATGTTGGTGTTTTATATGTATGGCCTGTTTTATACGGATGGTTATTGTTTCAATAAAATTGTGTTTTAGTAATCTGCTGGGTGGCATGGACCATAAGCTTTTCAGAATGGACCATATGTTTTTTCTTATTAAATTTTAATTCTCCGGCACAGTCAACCCCACCATCCTGGCTGTCTTCCGCACGTTGTCCTCTTGGCTGATTCTCAATCCAGGATTGTATCTCTCAAGTAGCTCATTGTACTCTCTTTGGTTCTTCAAGAAAAGCACCACATTGTGAACATTGGAAACATCGTCCTCCGAATCCAAAATACTCTGGACTTTGTCGCTGCTCAACGGTGGATATGTGATGTCGCCTTTTTCCAAGGCTTTGAGCTTGGTTTCCACCTCAGTAGTGGGTTTGCGGGCCTTGATCAACTGGAGCTTCTCGTACGTCAAGCGGGCCTTGTTTTTCTCGAGGTCTTGCTCCCATCTATGCCTGTGGACCTTGTTCTGGGCAAGCACAAGCTCCTTTCGGAGCTCCTTGAGAAGGTTCTTCAACATGCCGTGGGTAACGCAGGGAAAGAAGCCGCTGGAAATTAACATGGGGTCACGTGATATGATGCTGTGGTGCACGGGTGGGGATTTTCATGCCCTGTGATAATTGATTTGATGTATACGGTACGTTACAATTTCTGCTAGAATGCAACCATTTGGCATCATTCTGCGTAGCAGTTTACGAACAATGTCGCCGACACTGCCAACTGACAGTACATAGATATTGACACTACATATATATCGACACTACATAAACATCGAGAGTACATAGACATCGACACAACATAGTAGCGACCGAACGACATTAACAAAAACAAGCCAACCTTTCAAATAATACCACTCAAATTTACCGAGACTTTATCATCCCACATTCAGAATCCCCTTCGCCAATCACGTGGCACCTTGGGCTCGGCGTAGCGTCTCAACTCCGGAGCACCCTGCGTTACGCTACGCGACCGCGCCTCTTGACCAATAGAAAGTTGTTTCGGCTCCGAAACCTGAGGTGCGAATTTTTCCATATTCACTAGTATCCAACCTGAGAGTCGCATTAATTCCTCTTTTCCCCAATTGATTCAACCCTTGTTCTTCTACAACATGTTCAGACCAGCACTCAAAAACGTATGTTTTCTGAAAATATTAAAGGATGGTTTTTGTGAAAGGGTGGCAAATATATGGAGGGGTTTAACGCCAAAGACTGGATGAAATTATCATTCTTCGGCTTAGCCGGCCTTGTTCCGACATCGATTTGGTAAGGGTCAATGGGGTACAAAAGTCTTTGCGATGGTTACAAGTGTGTTAGATTGAGTCTGATTCACCGTGTTGTACAGAATCATTGGATTTTTTGATCTGATAAACTGATCCATTTCTGATCTGATTAATGATAACCTAACTGATACTTAAGTGTTATCTAACTGATTACTCAACTGTTATCTAACTGATACTTAAGTGGTATCAACCGATACTTAAGTGTTATCAACTGATACTTAACTGTTATCAACTGATACTTAACTGTTATCAACTGACTATCTGACTACTGGTTTCTTATCCATCTAAGCATCCCAACTCTCCATATTACCCTTCGGAACTTATATACCCAATTTGATACTAACCCCTAGGTCCGTGCCCTTGCAACCATTGCTTCCCCAGAGGCTGTTTTGCCTAAAAAGTACGGTGGTAAATACACTGTGACTTTGATCCCAGGTGACGGTGTTGGTAAGGAAATCACAGACTCCGTCCAAACCATTTTTAAAGACCAAGCTGTCCCTATTGAATGGGAAGTCGTGGACGTTTCTGGTTTGTCCGAAGATCCTCAAGGTGTCACCGAGGCTGTCAACTCTTTGAAGAGAAACAAGGTCGGTTTGAAGGGTATTTTGTACACCCCAAACACCGCCCACTCCAAATCTTTGAACGTCGCATTGAGAAAGGAGTTGGATATCTATGCCTCTTTGGTCTTGATCAAGAACATCCCAGGTGTCAAGTCGAGATTAGGTGGTATTGACTTTGCTTTGGTCAGAGAAAACACCGAGGGTGAGTACTCTGGCTTGGAGCACCAATCCTTCCCAGGTGTCGTTGAGTCCTTGAAGATCATGACCAGATTCAAGTCTGAAAGAATCGCCAAGTTCGCCTTTGACTTCGCCAAGAAGAACAACAGAAAGTTGGTCACTGCCATCCACAAGGCTAACATCATGAAGTTGGGTGATGGTTTGTTCAGAAACACAGTCAAGGATGTTGGTCAAAACTACCCAGGCATTGAAGTTAGCGACTTGATTGTTGACAATGCCTCTATGCAGGCCGTGGCCAAGCCAGAGCAATTCGATGTCTTGGTTACCCCTAACTTGTACGGTTCCATCCTCTCCAACATTGGTGCTGCTTTGATCGGTGGTCCAGGCTTGGTGCCAGGTGCCAACTTTGGTAGAGAATACGCTGTGTTCGAGCCAGGATGCAGACACGTTGGTTTGGACATCAAGGGCCAAAACACCGCCAACCCAACTGCTATGATTTTGTCTGCCTCTATGTTGTTGAGACACTTGGGCTTGAACGACCACGCTGACAAGATCTCGCAAGCCACCTACGATGTTCTTGCTGAGGGCAAGGTCCACACCAAGGACATTGGCGGAAAGAGCTCCACCACAGAATTTACCGACGCTATTTTGGCTAAATTGAACAACTAAACGTCCGGGTCTGGATCTCATAACAATTACATTATAGATAGCAACATATTCTTAAGAATCTCCTCAGTGTAGAAGCAAGAGTTAACAATCAAGCAACGTTGTATATCCATAGACTCCTTCTGTAGGAGAAAGAATAGGCCTAGAAGAATCACGCAAGAAAAGTTCACGCTGTGAACATTATACATGAGACTTTAATCATCCGATTGAGATTTAAAATCGCCTGATCATGGAAGTCATTGAGTTTCAAATCTTGAGACTTGAAAATCCTCGAAACTCGAAATCGCCTGATTATGGAAATCGTTGAATTTCAAACCTTGAGACTTGAAAGTCCTCGGAATTCGAAATCTTGAAAAGAATATCCTCAAAATTCCCACCACTTGACACTTGAAAAGAATTGGAGCTGTATTATTTAGAAAACCGTACCTCAACTGTATCGAGACTAATACAAACCCACGGACTGTTTCCGTCAACTGACTCATCCACTTTCGGAACTGGGGGATTTAGACCCCCTATATGCAAGACTCACATATCTGAGAGGTCTCTTCCAGACAATAGGTCGTGGTCAAGGCTCGGCCGCGACCAGCCACCCTACGGTGGACCTGCCACCTTCCTATTTAAGTAATTATCTCATTGAGGATTAACCAAGGACTTTGTTAATGATGTTGCTTTTTAGCTAACAGTGAATTATAAAATATAATAATATTAATGTTAATGTTAATTTAATGTTATTGTGTTAATGTAATGTTCACATTGTGTTAATGTTAATGTTAATTTTAATGTTAATGTTAATCTTCATATTAATGTATTTGTGCTCATATTAACGTTCATATCAATGTTCATTTAATTAATTTACTTAAACAAAGACATGGAACATCGAAGGGGCGTTCAAACAAATGCAGGGTGATCAATAGCCGCGTGAAACTCGAAACCTCCCAATGCTGTATGAAAGTCATGGCGAAAATGCAATGTCCAAGAAATGTTTGGTGTATGAATTATTTCTTGGAGACGCGCATGCCTCCGCTTGAACCAAACTTGTTTCGAAATTCGCCCGGAGATCATTCTGGATTGTACAAGTTTAACTGGAACTGCAGAAAACACTTTTTTGGAAACTTTAGTAGTGTGATGTAGGCAGAGTTTCTAGTCATGTTGGCAGTCATGTTGGCAGTCATGTTGACAGAGAATTATCCACCTTGCTATCTTAAATTACACAAGGAGATCTTGTGGCTCATTGAAAGCCTCAAAACCTTTTTTATGAATTTTCACTGTAATGTTTGTCTGAACTTTCTAAATAGAATTTTTCATCTCAATTACCCCAAATTTCAGCAGTTCGCGGAAGGTGGAATTATTCAAGAGATGTCTTTGGTATGCTGTATGCAGAATGATCTTATACTGCAGTGTTACCTGGGCAATTTTCTCGATGGCAGGCTTAAAGGAAAAGACTTGTGAACGAAATTCTCAGAGAGAAAACGCTACCTGATCCCAAATTGTGTTTTTGAATTTTCAATTTTCTGTAGTCTTGTGTATTATTTTCAAATTTTTATAGTCTTGTTTATTATTTTCAATTTTCTGTAGTCTTGTGTATTATTGTAAAATGTTCCACCCTACAAACACTAATAAATGCGCGTTGATGACCAATTTAAAGGTCAATTGCAAATAAAAACTGAAAATAGATTATTTGGCCAAACCAAATCTCAAGTCAGAAACTCTACTAACAAGTCCCACCACCATTCACAAAACAACCGTAAAGTCCTCTCCAGGCATTCTCGCAAAAGGTAAAGACGAGTCATCTCCAAGCACACAGGAAGCAAAAAAACACAGTATGCAGTCCCCGCTGACTCCGTGGACGGGCCCGCATTTTGAAATGCCCGAATGGTTTTTCGTATTTCGGATAACGAGATTCGTTCATTTCTTTGAAAAATTCAAAGGAACTCAAGTCAAAAAAAAGCAATACTGCCCTCATGTGTGACGTCGTGTTAGGTTCCCAATGGGGAGATGAAGGAAAAGGCAAGTTGGTCGATATTTTGTGCGATGAAATTGATGTGTGTGCCAGATGCCAAGGTGGAAACAATGCTGGCCACACGATTGTGGTTGGTAAGACCAAGTATGACTTTCACATGCTTCCTTCCGGACTTGTGAACCCAAACTGTGTCAACTTGGTTGGGTCTGGTGTGGTGATCCATGTGCCTTCTCTTTTCGAGGAGTTGGAGAACTTGGAAAAGAAGGGCTTGGACTGCAGAGACAGATTGTTCATCTCTTCTAGAGCACACTTGGTGTTCGACTTCCACCAGAGGACAGATAAGTTGAAGGAGGCCGAGCTCTCGGTCAACAAGAAGTCCATTGGAACCACTGGAAAAGGGATTGGCCCAACCTACTCCACCAAGGCTTCCAGATCGGGAATCAGAGTCCACCACTTGGTTTCAGAGGAACCTGAATCCTGGGAGGAGTTTAAGACTAGATACCACCGTCTTGTAGAGTCCAGATACAAGAGATATGGTGAATTTGACTACGACGTGAGCGAGGAATTGGCTAGATACGAAAAGTACAGAGAAACTTTGCGTCCGTTCGTGGTTGACTCGGTGGACTTCATGCACAAGGCAATTGCTGACAAAAAGAAGATTTTGGTCGAGGGTGCCAACGCCTTGATGTTGGACTTGGACTTCGGTACTTATCCATACGTTACGTCGTCTTCCACTGGTATTGGTGGTGTGTTGACTGGCTTGGGTATTGCACCAAGAGCTATTAACAATGTTTATGGTGTTGTGAAGGCCTACACAACCAGAGTTGGTGAGGGTCCTTTCCCATCAGAACAATTGAACGAAGTTGGAGAGACTTTGCAAGATGTTGGTGCAGAGTACGGTGTGACAACTGGCAGAAAGAGAAGATGTGGCTGGTTGGACTTGGTTGTTTTGAAGTATTCCAACGCGATCAATGGCTACACCCACTTGAACATCACCAAGTTGGATGTTTTGGACTCTTTCAAGGAGATCAAGGTTGCCGTGGGATACAAATACAAGGGTAAGGATTTGGCTTCGTTCCCAGAAGACTTGAATGTGTTGGCCAAGGTTGAGGTTGTGTACGAGACTTTGCCTGGCTGGAACACGGACATTTCCAAAATCACCGACTACAAGGACTTGCCGGAGAATGCCAAGAAGTACTTGAAGTACATTGAGGACTTTTTGAATGTTCCAGTTAAATGGGTTGGTGTTGGACCAGCACGTGAGTCCATGTTGGTCAAAGATTAGAGAAACTTTTTGAATATATAAGTTACAGACACTAGTAAAAGCGTTAACCTGGGTGACTTTTCTTGGTGGAAGTAGTGCGAAAATCTCAACTCTAAGAAACAACGGACGTCTCTAGCATGCCTCCCCAAACGAAGAAAGAACACAAGAAGGCCTTTGTTCCGCTGCAAGAAAGCCCAACCGAAGACCCCACCAAAAAAACTTATAATGGCTGGCAGCTGGTTCTTGGATACATGCTTGTATGTGCAAACTTGCTAGTACGTTTGTACTGCGGGCTCTACATGATCATATCCGATTGTGACGAGACTTATAATTATTGGGAACCTTTGAACTTGATATTCCGTGGCTTTGGAAAACAGACATGGGAGTATTCCCCTGCTTATGCAATCAGATCATATGCGTACTTGATACCCTACTACCTAGTGTCAAGTCCGATACGCGACTTGAACCATTTGAGTGGCTCTACTTTCCCTGCCTACTACACATTCTATTACCTTCGAATCTTCGCCTTGTGTGGATTTACTTCATTTGTAGAGCTTAAGCTTTTCAAGTCAGTGAAAAAGAATTTCAGTCCTTATGTTGGAAACTGGTATTTGTTGTACACAACATTTGCCCCGGGAATGTCACATGCTGGCGTGGCATTGCTCCCGTCTTCGTTTGCCATGGGCTGGATCACCTGGGGGACTGCTTCTGCACTTCACGCATTGACGAGCAAGAACGATGCATCCATTATCAAACCTACTGTGCTTGCAATCACCAGCTTTCTAATCGCAGGACTTGTGGGATGGCCATTTGCATTGATTCTTGGTGCTCCATTTGGTCTTTACACGATGAGCTCTAGGTTCCAGACTTCACCTCTAATCCGCATTGTGTTCTTGTGTGCTGCTTCGTTCGTGGGCATATTCTCTTTCATCTTACTTACGGATTCATATGTGTATGATCGGAAAATGCTTTTTGTGCCCTTTAACATTGTATTATACAATGTGTTTTCTGTGGCAGGAGAGGGGCCTGAAATTTTTGGTGTTGAGCCTTTCTCATACTACGTCAAGAATTTGTTCCTCAATTTCAATATAGTGTCAGTTCTTGGGTACTTGGGAATTTTGTCGAATGGATTCCTTTACAAACAAAGACAAAAGATCACTTTTGGAGTATCCCTTCCTATAATGATTTGGAGCTTGATCTTCTTCAGACAACCCCATAAAGAGGAGCGCTTCTTATACCCAATCTACTCTTTGATCTGCGTCTCAGCAGCGCTTTTAACGTCGCTGGTCTTTGCTAAAGTGCAACTCATTTCCAACCAGAAGATCATTACGAGACTCTTACTGGCATGCTCAGTGTTTGTCTATGTCACTGTTTCCGTCTTGAGAATCTTGAATTTGGTTCAGAATTACAGTGCTCCATTAAGCGTCGCACAAGCGCTACACGAGCAATCTTTGTCTGAGACTGGTGATAAAAATGTCTGTATTGGACGCGAATGGTATCACTTTCCTGCTTCGTTTTTCCTCCCTGATGCCTACCGCTTGAGATTCGTAGAAAGTGGATTTGACGGTCTTTTACCCGGAGACTTTCCTGAAAACGTTGCTTTAAGAGATGCAGCTTCAGCTTTCCCTTCAGGAATGAACTCGAAAAACGTCTATTCTCCAGATAAGGTGGTGCCATTTGATTCTTGTGATTATTACTTGGACAACTCATTGCCTACCACAGAAAAAGAACCTTGGCTTATAAAAACAAGCGAGAATGGCGACGAAATTCGTCCGGGTTGGAGTGTGATAAAATGTCAAGACATTATCAAACCAGACGGTGATAGCAACGGTATCGGGAGACTTCTTTACGTTCCAGAAATGGTGAGATCAGTCGTACCGTACGAGGTGGAGCAGATGAAATACTGTCTCTTCAAGAAAAATTAAGTAGTCGGAATAACTCAAATGGACATTATTGGTGATCAGCTACACGAATCGAACTTAAGAAAAATGTAATGACCCTAATTCTGCGTTTGCGACTAAATAGTTCCAAGATTTACTATAAATCATCATCGAAGTAACTGTTGAGTGCAGCCTTGGACTTTTGGAAACCATCTTTGGCCTTCTCCATCGTGTCTTCAATCAGTTTGATCCAGAACTCATCGTCTGATTCTTCGAGGTCTTTTATTTTATAGTTGTCGAAATTGTTTCTGTGTCCGTAGTTTTGCATTCTTTCACACTGCTCCGCAATAGTAGTTAAACCTAAAGCGGCGGCGGAGCCTTTCAAGTAGTGGCCCAATGAGGACAACTTGTCTAGATCTTTCGCTTTGATATTCTCGTCTATCTCTTTGAATGTGTCCTTGAATTGATCCACAAAAGTCTGGAATAGCCCTTGGCAGAATCCCTCTTCATCCTCGTCCATGGCCACCAACTCGGAAAACACCTGCCAGTCGACTAGCCCACTTTCCTGTAAATCTATACTCTTCTGATCGCTCATTCCAGTTAAATATGTACTTGTGGCTCTGAACGCTTTTATCTCAAGATTGTGGCGCCGATCCTTGAATCTGTTATATGTGGGTGGAAAATATTAAAATTTCGATAAAGATAGGAGTGGGGAGCGGCTAAATAGGGGTCTCAACTTTTCCGTTGTCTTGGACAAAGATACTTCTCCAAATCGCTTCCCAGTGATGTAACTTCGAGTTTGTTTCCAGGAATAGTTTTAAGCAGAAGAACTTTTTCTTGCTCTGGTGATATCCTCAGCGGTCTAGGCGCATTCGTGAAACATGCACCATAAAAAAGTAATAAAAATTATGTCATGGATCACGTGACATTTACACTTTAGATCCGTGGACTGGAGTGACGGGGTGCTTTCTTAAGATGCAGCACAACTATGAGCATCACCATATAAAATTCGTGTCTTTGTTGCATTCGATACAATTGGCGAGGAATGTTTGTTTATCAAGTGTAAATTATAAATTTAAATTAAACTCCTCAAATGCCAGCTTCTATAGCAAGCACGATGCCTCAAGCAGTGAGTTCAAACAAGTCGCCAAGCTTGTCTGCAAAATAAGTTGGCGCTTCGCCTTTTGGCAAAGCCTTGACAGACTCTTCTTTCTCAATTCCTGTCAAAACAAGTAAAGTGTCTAAACCACCGTCTCTTCCGAACTTCATATCAGTATTAAGCCTGTCTCCGATCATAAGTCCTCTAGATGTGTTTGAATTAAGCCCTGGGTTCATGGCCTTGATTGTATTCATCATAGACTGATTAGGCTTTCCACAAATTGCATCTGGTCTCCTGCCACTGGCATTGGCCACGGTTTCTATAATTGACCCAGCTCCAATCAACAATTTGCCTTTCAGAGGAAAAGTGGAGTCAATGTTAGTGGCAATGAAAGGAATGCTCTTGTTATCTTTGATAAGATACTGCAAAGCAACTGAAAGCTTCAAATAGTTGACGTTCATGGCTAAACCAGCCACCACGGCTCCCACAGCAGGGTCCAAATTGACCAACTGTTCGTCCTGTGGATCGAAGGTTGCGCCATGCTCCACCAATTTTGGATCTGTTCCTCCAACTGTCTCATAACCCAATTCTTTCAATTCAGTTTCGATACCGGATTCACCCAAGACAAACACCTTTTTGTCCTTTGGAAGTTGAAGGATCTTGTCGATATATACAGCAGATGCATAGGACGATCCAAATACCTCATCTTTGGTGATTCCGGTAATTCCGAGCTTTTCAAACTTATGGAGGTAGTCTTCTCTTGCTTTAGTAGAATTGTTAGTGACAAAAATCACCGTCTTTTGCATATCTTTTAACATGTGGAGTGTTTCGGCAACAGAGGGCAACAAATGGTCACCAAGCCAAATCACACCATCACAATCAAAGAGGAAATAGTCATATTTGTCAAGCAAGCTTGTAACCTGCTCCTTGGAAGTAATCTTTTCGGACATGGTGTTGGGCGGAAGTAACGGAAAGATGTCGTGCGCTTTATCGCAATCTTGAGGAGGTAAAGAGGTCTTAGACAGGATATCTGGGTCTCTTTGATGTAAAAAACCAAAGAATTAAGAAAGTGAAACTTACAGTTGTAAACCAAAATTCTGGCTTCGTGATATACAGATATATGCTCATTATAAATTGGGTTAGAGAGTGGAATGCTTTCGATAGCAGCACTTGAGTCCCATGCCAGAACACACGCAGAAGACACAAGACAGAAGACAGTATGTTCGTAGCCATCCTAAATATTTAATCCAAATTGGATAGTTGGCATAACACTCTCCTGCTCTTGCCGTAAATGTCCATCTCAGCATAAACTACCTGCAGTGCTCAAAGTGACTGTAACTAAACATCTCAACGCTCGTTGGGATCCATTCCGGCGGTGTATTTGGGGAACCTGATTTTAGATCTATCGTTGTATAATTGCTCCTCGAACTTGGCTCTTGTTTCAGGCAGCATAGACTCGGCCACCAACTCTTGCCTCTTTAATTCCGAAAAGTATCTTCTGGCAAGATGTCTGTCCTCTTCAGCTCTTAATAATGGCTCAAGATAGAAGCGTGCCCACTGTTTTTCTCTTCCGAGTTCTCGTTGTTCATCGACACCCTTGTAGAATCTATAGTAACCAAAAGCCATGATTCCTGTGATTCCCCAAAAATAGAGAACAGGTCTAAAGCCTCTGGAGGGAAGATGTCTTTTCCATTGAACTGGCTCGTAGCCCCCGATAGGCGGTAAGTCTTGCATCTCTGTGTTCACTTAGTTCGATGAGAACTCTCAGGTTGGTTTTACTCTGTTTCTCATTGGATGCTGCCGAAAAGAGAAAATGTGCGCGCGCTAACATTTTTTTTTTTAAAGCTTCTATTTAGCATGGGGTTCTAAAATCACTTAATATCGAAGACTGGCTTCAATTTTTTGATGAGAACCCAGTCTTCTCTGGAGACAGAATCTCTGAAAGCAGGATCTTTCAATGTGTCAATAGACTTTCTCGAAATCAAAGAGTACAAATTGTCAGTCTCGTCCACGTGACGGCCCCAAGTTGGCTGAGCTGCACTTGGGTTCTCTAATCTCATAGCAACACCTGCAGAAGTTTGTCCCTTCTTGACAATTTCAGAAGACTTGTGGTTCACTTCCAATGACACAACCTTACCCAAGACAAGAATGTTTGGGGTGTTGGTGGTTGGGTCTTTGCGGACTGCACAGATGGGCGTTCCAAGACGGACTGCTCCCTCCACAACGTCAACACCAATGATCATTGGATTACGCTTGTTAATGATTTGAACGGTCTTCAAAACACATGGCATGACAGCATATTCCATAAAGTCTTTTCTGCGCTGTTCGAGCAATTTGCTTTGGTAAGCGGTAAAGGCATCAAACAAGTGATAAATGATGTCGGCGTTGAAAATCTTGATCTTCTGCTCTTCTGCGTATTGTTCAGCTTCTTTATCGACTTTAACGTCGAAACACAACATGACTGCAAATTCTGGTGCTTTCTCAAGCATCGTGGTTGCTTTCATCACATCCCTCTTGTAGACTGGACCCAAGCCTATAGACATGACTGGAATCTTCATATCTTTCAAGAAATCCAACAATGCCTCCAAGGATCCTAATGTAGATGCTTGAACAACAACACCTCTTCCGGAAGTATCCACGGAGTCCAACAAACCAGTCAAATCGTCCATGACTTCCTCCATCATTTCCTCCTCATCATCATCTTCACCCACCACTAACAACCGGGATCCAGCAACTGCCTTCTCCAAGTCGTTTGCTGCGATCTTCACACCCAAGGCAGCCTTCACTTCCTTGTGATGCATGTACTCGGACTTGATTCTCAATTCACGAGATGGAGGAGGTGTGAGCAAAGCTCTAATATTCGTAGCAATTGGACCGTTCAATCCGCAAAGAACAATTCGGTCACCTTCTCTCAAATATCCATTAGACAAGACAACATCAATCGTGTAACCGAAACCCTCAACAACCTTCACCTCTAAAATAGTAGCTTCAACTTTCGATAAGTACATCAATTGTTTGGACATTCTCTTCTGTGTGAGCTCAAGCAACAACCACAACAAGTCAGGAACACCTTCACCAGTAACGGCAGATGTGGGAACAATGGACACGTACTTCGACATGTTCTTGTTTTGGAAGTAAAGCTCAGAGTTCAAACCTTGCTCAGATAAAGCAAGATGAATTTCATCGTATCTCTTTTGGAATTCAGATTGAACAGATGCGTTTTGTCTGGCAAAAGAGTCACGGAAAGAGTTGTTAGGCGTAGCTTCCCAATCATACAATCTATCGATCTTGTTCAAAGCGACGATGAAAGGAGCTTTTCTGTCTCTCAACAATCTGATAGATTCAAGAGTTTGCTGTTCCAATCCATGCATAATATCGATAACCAAAATAGCGATATTACACAAAGAAGAACCACGAGATCTTAAGTTCGAGAAGGACTCGTGACCTGGAGTATCAATGATCAATAATCCCGGAACGTCAAATAATTGCTTCTCATATTTGGACATCACAGCAGTTTTTTGCTTGATGGACTCCACAGGGAAGTAAGTTGCACCAATTTGTTGAGTGATACCACCAGCTTCACCACCTTGAACATTTGTTTGACGAATTTTGTCCAACAACTTGGTCTTACCAGTATCGACGTGTCCCAAAATACAACAGATTGGAGAACGCAACTCTTTATCAGAGGATTCTTTTTGTACCGGAGCTTTGGCTGCCAATTCTTTCTTAGACTTCTCCTCTGCAGCCTTCAATTCCCTGTCTTCTGCTTCCTTCCGGTTCTTTTCAGCAGCAGCAATTGCGGCTTCAGCGGCAGCGGCTTCAGCTTCTTTACTGGCGGCATGATCAGCTTCCTCCTGGGCTTTCTGCTCAGATGTGGTTGATTGTTCCTCATTAAGAGCATTCTCCCAGTCATCAGCAACATCATCATCCTCGAGCATCTTCTCCCAGTCGTCAACAATTTCCTCACCCTCTTTATCTTCAGCGGGTTTTTCCAGCTTAACTTGCAGTTTTTGTTGGAAAGTCTTTGGTTTCGTCGACTTTTTCTTCTCGTACAAAATTCTTTTTGGTTTGACTTCGCCAGCCTCAGAGCTTCCTGCAGAATCACCCTTATCCAGCTTCTTCTCAAAGGCAGCGATAGTGATGTTGCTTTGCTGTAAGAATTGTTCACGACGACGCTCCTGCAAGCGTTTTTCCTCTTTTTGTTTCTTCGTCAAGTACTTACCTTCAGCTTTCAATTTCTCCTTTTTCAATCTTTCCTTCTCCTTCTTAGCTTCTCTAACAAGAGCAGCTTCTCTTTCGGCCTCTTCCGCAGCCTTTTCTTCCTCAGCAAGACGCAATTCTTCTTCTTCGGCTAAACGTTTTTGCTCATCCTCCATTTGCTTCTTCATCTCCAATTGACGCTTCAACGCAGAAAGACCAGCTGGTACCTTTTTACCCTTCTTAGCAGGAGCAGCCTTTGGTTTTGCTTCGGCTTCTGGAGTTGGACTTTCAGCAGCAGGTGACTTTTTCTGGGCTGCTTCAGCATTCTTTTTGTTAGCCTCCTTGATTTGTTCCTTCTTGGCTGCTTGTTCATTCTTTTTCTTATTTGCAGCTTCCTTTTTAGCCTGTTTCTCGGCCTCCTTTTTCAACTTCTCTTTCTCCTTCTTACTCAAAAGTCTTGGGCCATCTTTTTTCTCTTTCTCCTCTTGTTCTTTGCTTTCCTTCTTCTTCTTAGAAGACATAATGGAGCTTAGAAAATCAGCTGGTTCTGACTCTTCTTGAGCTGGGGTTTCTTCAGAGGCGGCTCCAAACTCTTCAGGAGCTTGTTGCTCGTAAACATCCTCTTCATCCCAGTTATCATTTGGATCTCCCTTTCTCGATTTTTTACCCATGATGAAAGAATTGCTATGGGGTACGGTTTATGCTCTGCTCATAATCCTGGTACGTGAGTACGAATTTTTTTTCCGATTCGGTATACACACTACTATTCTGAACTTTCTATAAATGGCAAATCCCGAACACTCTGATTAGGGAATTGCAGAAAGTATTCTTCAGCTACATATTCAATTTTTCAACAGACCCAATAATATACGATGGGTAATTTTGGCTTGAAAGTATCCGATTGTCTAGCGAAAATCAATGAGCAAGGTGCTACCTCGGTATATGCCGGATCAAGAGAGAAGAGTGAAAAATTTAAATAACGTGTATATGTGATTGACTTCAAAGCACTGTCATAATCCAAAATGACTACAGTCGAAAAGATCAAGGCCATCGAAGATGAGATGGCCAAAACGCAAAAAAACAAGGCCACATCTTTTCACTTAGGTCAGCTTAAGGCCAAGTTGGCCAAATTAAGAAGAGAACTTTTATCAGATAGCACAGGCGGAGGTGGTGGCGGTGGAGTTGGTTTCGATGTGGCAAGAACGGGTGTGGCTACAATCGGTTTCGTGGGATTTCCTTCCGTGGGAAAATCTACTCTCTTATCTAAATTGACCGGAACCCACTCTGAAGCTGCAGCTTACGAATTTACGACACTTACCACGGTTCCAGGAGTTATTAAATACAAGGGTGCAAAGATCCAAATGTTAGATCTTCCGGGAATTATTGAAGGTGCCAAAGACGGTAAGGGTAGAGGTAAGCAAGTCATTGCTGTTGCCCGGTCAGTGAACTTATTATTCCTAGTTCTTGATGTGAACAAACCATTACATCACAAGCAGATCATTGAAAAAGAATTGGAGGGTGTGGGAATTAGAATCAACAAGGAACCGCCCAATATTGTCATAAACAAAAAAGAGAGGGGCGGTATCAATATTACCACCACATCGCCTCTTACTCACTTGGACGAAGGTGAAATCAAAGCTGTGATGTCAGAGTATAGGATCAATTCCGCCAACATTGCTTTTCGGTGTGATGCCACTGTCGATGATTTAATCGATACCATCGAAGCCAAATCTAGAAGATACATCCCAGCAATCTACGTGTTGAACAAGATCGATGCCTTTTCTATTCAGGAGCTAGACTTGTTGTATAAAATTCCAAACGCCATCCCCATATCTTCGGGTAACGGCTGGAATTTGGATGACTTGTTGGAATTGATGTGGGAGAAATTGAAATTGGTCAGAGTGTACACCAAACCTAAAGGCAAGTTACCCGACTTCAACGAGCCCGTTGTGTTACGGAATGGAAGAAGCTCTGTGGAGGACTTCTGTAACTCGATTCACAAATCCCTTGTTGAAGACTTCAGAAATGCAGTGGTGTTTGGAACATCTGTTAAGCATCAACCACAAATTGTGGGATTAAGTCATGTTTTGCAGGACGAGGATGTCATCACAATTTTGAAAAAATAGTTCTCGCACCTTTGTATGTATATTAATGTGATAGCCATCGCTTCCTTGAAAACAAAAAGACTCATTGAAGTACTTTCTTCCTGAAAGAAAACCACCAGCAAGACACAGTTGCGGTTGATTTGGAAGTAAGATTTTACAGAATGTAGTGCTGCACACGAAGAAAAGCAGGGCATCAACGATCTCTACACTAACATCGATAAACCCAACTTGGGAAAAAGATATGTGGTCCAAAATATCGAGAGTAGCCCATTTGCACGGACAAGGCAATTCTGCTTCACCGTGCGGGACGGCCTTTTTCTCTTTGATCGACACGAGACTCATATGGGATGGCGTTCTGTTAAATTTCAGACTTGTAGCTATTACTTTTGTAACTTGGGTTCAGTAAACACTATCGCTTAATCCTACGAGAGAACTGCTGAAAGTCGTCAATGAGGCTCTGATTATCCGTTTCGGAGATCCGGGCCTCATTGTCTATGATGCAGTCTTTCAAGCGTTCGTTAATGATGAGGTCATCCTTTGTCTTATATCGAATCCCGTTAATCGTGAATGAGGGCTTCTCGTCTCTGACATATGATATTGTAGGTTACAAAGTCAAGTTTAGCCAAATCTGCAGTATACTTAAGATGGTTTACTTGTAGGGTAAGCCCCGATTTCCGTCACTTGTTCCAAAACTGTGCCATTCTTTCCTGAGATTGAGATCTTTCGCGCTTAGTGACTTCCTTGTAGTCGGGCATAATGTAGGCTGCGATGTTAGTATGTGGTTCCGATAGCATCGGACAATCCTTGGTGGTATGATCCTTTTGAAAACAGTTCCAGCATAACCCGAACCTCTTGACAAGTTGAATGAGCAACCTCGCAAGTTTATCCCCATGCGGTTTCCGTTGATTGAACGATAATACTTTCGACGCCTTCGCGCTTGAATCGTTCTCTGCAACCTTGCGGGTGAGTACTGCCTTCGTTGTCAGGAGTTGCGACACCTCATAAAAGGCATCATGGCAATTATTTTCCTTTATGATCCTCAAGTACTCCGCATAGATGGGCTGGCTAAGCACTCTTAATTCATCTTCCCGTGCCGCCCTAATCCAGCGCATTTTCGGTACAAGGCTGGTCTTGATAAGTGTGAGGAGTCTATCGTCCGGTGTTTTCGGGGTGAGGAATTCATTCTCCCAATGTATCACTACTTGCTCTCCCTCTGGGTCATAACCCGTAAGGAGGTCATTATACATGTGCTTCGGCGAAATATAATCCCTGTAAGTAGGAAAGTCCTTTTGGTATCGATTGATCTCATTTTCAATAACCTCGACTCCAACTCCATCCGTTCCTTTCCATGTAGCAACAAGGACGCCGATCGCCCGTCTCCGGATTCCAGCGCGATAGCGCACGTCTGTCTCCCCCTTATTGACTCCCATCATCATAGCTGATGCCACGCCGCAGAGGGTTAAGAGGATTCGTCTTTATTCAGGGGATCTTATACAGAATTGGGCTCTTCTCTTTGATTAATGTGGTGAGTTTTGCATGCGCTACCCGATATTGCGTTATAAAGTTGTCTCTTGGGAAGTGTTCTTTGACATTTTCATACCAGCGCGACAAAATTATTCCCAATATTTCAAAATTATTCAAACCAAATACAAGTTTAAATTTACAGGATAACATGGAAACTCCTTTTGTTTTTTCCATTTTGCCGTTGATAGGAGGAATCTAAGAATAGAATGTAATAGCAATCAGCAAGATATAAAATATCTGATTACTGAAAACTATTAAAAGTTGGTGTGAAACATTATGCCATTTGGTATGAATAATTTTGTCGCAGTGGTATGAATAATTTTGAAATATTGGTATGAATAATTTTGTTGCATTGGTCTGAATAATTTTGAAAAAGACTGTACCGTAAATGCGTGAGCGATCGCACTCATGCCACGTCAGTTACCGCTCCAACGACCTTGTATCCACTAAAGTGGGCAAAATAATAATCCTCCTGGGCAGTGATCTCCTCGGCAGGAGTTCCCTCGTATCGGATGGTGTCAGCAACCAAGCCCTTCAGGAAAGCTCTCTTGACTTGCTGGTACCACGAGTCGATGTCCCTCTGGTAAGTATCGTCATTGGCGGACATTAACTCGTCCTCGTCGTCATAGTGAACGTGTTGCACCTTGTTGTTTGGCATTTTTCTTTCTCAATTTGTAGTGTATTTGACTCTTAATCTGTTAGTTTTTAGACTTACGTTTATTGTAGTTTTTCCGTAGGGTCAAGTGGTGGAGTGGACTGGACCCAAATCATATTCAATAAACGTACAGTCTTTTTCAAAATTATTCATACCAATATTTCAAAATGTTTCATACCAGTGCGACAAAATTATTCATACCAATATTTCAAAATTATTCAAACCA
>VATE01000133.1:14708-35346 GCA_008065195.1 Metschnikowia amazonensis
CGTCAGTTGCTTATGTATACTAGTCTTGCAGTCTTCCAATCAACGGTCGAAATGGGCAAAGCTAAACTAGTTTCCATGCTGTATATTAAAACTTGTATTTGGTATGAATATTTTTGTCACACTGGTGTGAATAATTTTGTTCGATTGGTATGAATAATTTTGAAAAATACTGTATAAAAAGTTTCGCACAATCTCAAACTATAAAAAGTTTCGCATAATACTGCAAACAAAAGGGCATAATGTTTCACACCAACTTTTAGATTTCAATATTCAGAAATTTTATATCTGGATGATTGCCTCATATGTACTACATTTGGGGTAATTTTTTGCACTGGCTCGATAATTTTTTGCACTGGTTCGAGTAATTTTTCCACTAGTTTGAATAATTTTGCACTGATTTGAATACTTTTGCACTGGCTTGATAATTTTGCACTGGTTTGATAATCTTGTTTACCCCAAAGGTCGAATCAAGAAATAAAAGATACAAATACAGTCTTTTTCAAAATTATTCATACCAGCGCGACAAAATTATTCATACCAATATTTCAAAATTATTCACACCAGTGGGGCAAAATTATTCATACCAAATGGCATAAAGTTTCACACCAACTTTGAATAGTTTTCAATAAAAAGATATTTTATATCCTGCTGATTGCTATTACATTTTGCTCTTGGAGACTTCCAATCAACGGTCAAACGAAAAAAACTAAAGTAGTTTCCATGTTATGCTGTACATTAACACTTGTATTTGGTATGAATAATTTTGTAATATTGGTATGAATAATTTTGAAATATTGGTATGAATAATTTTGAAATATTGGTATGAATAATTTTGTCGCACTAGTATAAATAATTTTGAAAAATACTGTAATTAAAATTTCATTCCTTCGCACATTCTTTTAAACAAATGAAAGTTGTAGGAACACAAGAAACCAGTTAAAAAGGTCGGTTTGACCCTCGGTGAAGACTCCTAATTTAGTACATCAGGCAATTTCCAAGATAAGATTTCAGATTTGAATTTTAATAAAATGTTACAAACCTTTTACTATTTGCTTTGAAAGATTTCAATGGTATGAAATTATGATTATTGGGTTGAACTTTTTTGTTTCTGGTTGGAATATTTTGCAGTAAAAGTATTGAAAGCAGCGCTAAAATTAAAGTAGCGCGACAAAATTATTCAAAGCAGCCGACAAAATTATTCAAATATTTCAAAAAGTTTTGCACCCTTCGCACAATTTTCAAACCAGTAGTTGTAGCATAACATGAAACCAGTTAAAGTCGGTGACCCATGATGAAAACTTCAAATGTAGCACAAAGGTAATGAAAATGTAGTAAATAAGGCAATTCTATAGATTAAATTACAGAATATTGAATTTATAAATGTTGCTATTATTCCATTGGTTTCAATCATTCTATTTTCTGGTTCGAAAATTTTGCGCGCTGCTTTGACTTTGAATCTGTAAAGCTTTCATCTGTATTGCATGAGCGAAGTCTGTGAGTATCTTGCCAATATGCGGGGTACGAATGTCTCAGGAAACCCAAGCTATTTTGATAGTACAAATTACTCTGTATTTTTGATGTAGTACAGAACTTGACTCTATTCCTAAATAGTACAAATTACTCTGTATATTGATACAGTACGGTACAGTCTTTTTGAAAATTATTCATACCAAAAATTATTCATACCAAAAATTATTCAAACCTTCCTGATTGCTATTACATTCTATTGTTTATTCTTCCAATCAACGGCCAAATGGACAAAACTAAGTAGTTTCCATATTTTGCTGTATATTTAAGATTTGATTAATTTTGTCACTGGTATGATGATTTTGAAAATACTGTACTTGACTCTATTCCTATAGTTTCTCTACTAAGTCACTACATCTACTTCATCTCCTTGTAGTAGATTTCTATTAAGGTCTAAATCCTAAGTTTAAGTTTATTCATCGTATTCTAATGTAATCTAGAGTCTATGGTGATCAGTCTAATGGTTAGGTTTTCTGCTGCCTGGTGGTATCGAATAGTCCATAGGACTCAATGACAAAGTGGATACCAAGGAGTAGATTGTGAGGGCTTGTTGTGTCAGTAGATGGACATCAATGCAATTTAGTAATAATCTTTGGCATGTTAAGGTTGATCTCAATTTCATGACCTTGAAGGTAAGCGAGGTGTCCCAGGCAGCATCTCCGTTCTTCAACCGCACCTTAAACTCTCTGTTTTTCAACCGCACCTTTAAATCCGTTCTTTAACTGCACCTTAAAATCTCCGTTCTTCAACCTCACCTTAAAATCTCTGTTTTTCAACCGCACCTTAAAATCTCCATTATTCAACCGCACCTTAAAATCTCCGTTCTTCAACCGCACCTTAAAATCTCCATTATTCAATCCGCACCTTAAATCTCCGTTCTTGAACCGCACCTTTAAATCTCCATTATTCAATCCGCACCTTAAAATTCACCTTTAAAATCCGCACCTTAAATCTCCATTTCAATCCGCACCTTAAATCTCCATTTCAATCCGCACCTAAAATCTCCATTTCAATCCGCACCTAAAATACTCCATCTCCTTCAACAACATAATTATAAGGCACCAAACCAACTGAACCTCGGGCAGAGCCACTGTTGTCGCCAAGCTCACATACATACCAATTATCCTCTTGCTTATGGATAATGTACATGTGCCAGCCCTTCAGAAACGTGAGCTCTCCAGCTTCTCTGCATCGGTAGCTGTGCTTGGCTATGGCCTTGGATACGTACTTTCGGCGCGTCACAGGAGTGACCTTATCCACAATGGCCCGAAGATTCATGTATGACTTGGTGGGTGATTTCAGAAGAGCACGTGGCCTTTGTTGCTGATCTCCAGCTGGCTTTCGTACTACTGTCTCCAACAGACCTGCATCTAGCAGTTCCATGGTAGGTCCAATTTCCATAGACAAACGAGGGTTACTTTTGCCGGATGGAAACGACATGCGCGCAGCGCGCCTTCTTTCTGGAGAGGAATACTTTGAGTCTGGGGAAGAAATTTGGTCTGAAAGTCTAGGATCTTCTGTAAATCTTTGGTCATATTTTGGGTCATATTTTGGATCTCTTTCATATTTTGGATCTCTTTCATATCTTAGATCTCTTTCATATCTTGGATCTCTTTCATATCTTGGATCTCTTTCATATCTTGGATCTCTTTCATATCTTGGATCTCTTTCATATCTTGGATCTTTTTCATATCTTGGATCTCTTTCATATCTTGGATCTCTTTCATATTTTTCATCAGATGACCTCTTATCAAACCGAGATTCAGTCTTTGATCGCGCCCTCGTTTCTTGGGTGTGCATATATGAGCTGGGTTGCTCTCCACTATGGCGCTGGTTACGGGTTTCGAAATTGATTGATCCATACCTGGTGGCAGTCTCGTGCATGTCATCCACATAATCCGAAGCAGGAAGTCTGGAGCCATCATCAATTTCACCGGGGTCATTGGCTTGTGTCCTGCGTACAGACTTCCGGAACCGATCAATATCACCATCTCCACCTGCATTCAAATCCTGTAAAGCTTGCGCAATAAAGTCAATAGAGAAATCCTTGGCAATGGGCACTGATGGCTTAGTAGTATTTGTTTTAGGGACTTGAGACATGTAGAATTCCAGAAAATCCTTCAGCCGACGATTAATTTCTTTCTGAACATTTGTAGGAGCATTAACACGAGGTGTTGCCCAGCTGCGACCAGTATTAGAGTTTGTATTTGAGCTTGTATTGGATTCACCATTACTTGCATTAGATTCAGCATCATAATTTTGGTTTGGGATTTTTGGAATTTGATTTCCAATTTGATTTCCAATTGGATTTCCAATTTGATTTATTCCATTACCATACTTTGCATTCGCATTTCCACTGTTCCCATTGGAATAATTCGTTGCATTCGAGTATTCTGACAGACCATTGGAATTCTTTAAACGGGACTGAGGTTCAAAAACATCATTTTCGGTTCCAGTAGTATAGTTGCTGATATGTGAAGGCATTTTGTGCAATTGCTTCGTGTCTGAACTAGGAGAAAGGGCATTATTCTGGCCATTTGGAGAAGTCTGCAAAGTGTGATCCAAATGTATCGGGCCATTGGTACCATCAGGAATAAGAAAATTGGTTTCCAACTTTTGCAGTACAATTGGAGGAAGTTGTTTGTTGACATCTGCATACAGAGTTTCTCCATTGTGGTGTGGAGTTGGCAGTTTTTGGGGCAGTTTTTGAGGCAGTTTTTGGGGAGAGGGTAGCAGTTTTTGGGGCAGCTTTTGCGGAGAGGGTAGCAGTTTTTGGGGCAGCCTTTCCGCAGAATGCGGCGCCAGTTTTGATGGACTGGCTCCATCAAAGGCTCGCGTTTTTAATCCCAATGGCGTCGAAAATGTTCGCGATAATATGGCCGAGTAATCCGGATCCTTGAACTGCGCCGCGTGCGCCTTAGGTCCCGTGACTCCATCATCTCCATTATCATCAAGCCCATCCATAAAATCCACAAATGTTGGAGGCTCGTAGATCTGGTTTCCTGTACCGTAAGAGTCTGCAAAGTCGTAGGTATCGGCTGGCGCCGCCACACGGGCAAAACATGAACGAGCATTATCAATGGCCTGGTCCCAGTCCACACATAGTGTGGCCACGTGATTGCAAAAGGAGAACATATTTAATTTGCAAATCTGAATGCGTTCAATCTCCAATTGGTAAATATTCAGAAGAGCTATGGACCAGTCGGTGGTCCATATATCACACATGTCCCCATATGCCTTGACTGCTGTAAAGTAAGCACTGCGTAAAGACTCATGTTGCGATCGTAATTTGGTCAACTTGGCCGCACTCTTTTCCATCTCCTTGCCGCACGTGGTCTGACACACTAGCGTCAATGTCTTGATCTGGCCACAATTGGCACGGTACTTTTCCTTGCACAGCAAAAAGTGCTTTTCGAGGTCCTTGCGCCGAGAATATAACCTCAGCATGTGGGACTCGATCTTGGTCACGTTTTTGGAATACATCTGCTGGAAATTGCGAAGCTTCTCATAGTTTTGCTGCGTGGTTTGCGCGACGAGCTTTTCCTGGTGCCCCACCATATGCCTACCTTCCACCAAAAGCGTGTCTAGGGCCACTTTCAACGTGCCAGTTTCCGCCAGCCCGAGTTGCTGATGAGAATAGAATTTGTCCAAGCGCTTATTGAAATCTGCCTCGAGGTGAGCTTTTTCTCGGAGAAAGCTCAACATTTCTTCGAGAGTCTGGAGTGAATTTTTGATGCGAAGCTGGATTGCCAAGTAGCCATTATCGCCTTTACCCCAAAAGGAATTAACAAACGATTTTTCAAGTTGTGTCATGATGCTAGGTTAAAGTATCAAATGAATATGAATAATTGAAGGCTTAGAAATTAGTGAAATGGTTTGTAATAGTAATTGCAGTGAATTGGAGTATGGAGAATGGATGAAATTTGAACTATCAATTATGAAACTATCAGTAACTTTGTAGTTTAGCAATGTATCAAATTATTACACTTTGTAATGATAGGTCTTGATGTCTTGATGTCTTGATGTCTTGATGTCTTGATGTCTTGATGTCTTGATGTCTTGATGTCTTGATGTCTTGATGTCTTGATGTCTTGATGTCTTAATGTCTTGATGTCTTGATGTCTTGATGTCTTGTAGTGGTTATGCAAATTGATGTCTTGTGATCACTTCGATCAGATGTTGTCTTTTATAAGGTCTTCACAGAATAATAGGTAGTTTATTAAGAATTGTTCCAATGTCTTATGAAGAATGAGGTGTTGATGGAAGTGATTCAGGGGTGTGCAAATGCAGAAGTGGCTGTAGTGTGGTGTAAGTGCAGACACTAGAGACGAGTAGGTGCTGTAAATTCTGATGTTGTTTACATCTTTCCTTTTTGGGGTGTTCTGCGCGCAACATAGAAAGCACTGCTACGCATCCTGCGCAGCCCGACACCCGTACACCCAGAGACATATTTACACCCGTACACTCAAGTCACACGAGCTACCACATATAATAACTGCCTGTAGACATTCAATAACAGACCCAGCTTCAATAATAGCCATATATACATGACAGTACACCATTAATAACAGCAACAGCTACAATAGCCATGTATACAATAGAGTGCATCAGTAAACCAATCAATAGTAGACAATAGTAGTACATCAGTACACCAATCAATAGTAAACAATAGTAGTACATCAGTACACCATACAATAACATTACAGATCATACAGTGTTTCAAAAATATCAAGTGTTTTCAAAATTATTCAAACCAAATACAAGTTTTAATAAACAACATAACATGAAAACTCTTTACTTCGTCCGTTTGGCCATTGGAAGACTCCAAATATAGTATATAAGAGAAATCTTTAGATTTTAGATTTCAAAATATTGAATTCTATTAAATGTTCGTGTGAATTATTATACCATTTGGTTGAATAATTTTGTCGCACTAGTTTGAGTAATTTTGAAATATGAGTGAATAATTTTGTCGCACTATTTCGAATAATTTTGAAATATACGATGAATATTTTTGGCGCACTAGTTTGAATAATTTTGGAAAACACTGTACATACAATAACATTCATACAATAACGGTATATACACAATAACAGAATACACACATAACAACAGTACAACAGTACACTATACAACAACATTACAGTGTTTTTTAATATTATCATGTAGTGATTTTTAAAATTATCATGTAGTGATTTTCAAAATTATCATGTAGTGATTTTTAAAATTATTCATACAGTGATTTTCAAAATTATTATGTAGTGATTTTTAAAATTATCATGTAGTGATTTTTAAAATTATTCATACAGTATTTTTCAAAATTATTCATACCAGTGCGACAAAATTTTTCATACCAAATAGCATAATGTTTCACACCAACTTTTAATCGAATTCAGTAATCAGGAATTTTATATCTGGAGGATTCTCATAATATTCTTGGAGTCTTTCAATCAAGCTTCAAAAGCGACATAACTAAAGTAGTTTCCATGTTATCTTGTGTATAAGAACTTGTATTTGGATTGAATAATTTTGAAATATTGGTATGAATAATTTTGTCGCGCTAGTATGAATAATTTTGTCGCGCTAGTATGAATTTTGTCGCACTACTACAGTATTTTTCAAAATTATTCACACCAATATTTCAAAATTATTCAAACCAGTGCGAGAAAATTAAAACCAAATGGCATGTTTCACACCAACTTTTAATAGTTTTCAGTAATCCGAAAATAAATTTTTGGACATTTGCTTACATATAATCTTCTTGGAGTCTTCCAATCAACGGTCGAAACGAACAAAACTAAAGTAGTTTTCATGTTATGGTGTATATTAAAACTTATATTTGGTGTGAATAATTATGAAATATTGGTATGAATAATTTTGTCGCATTGGTATGAATAATTTTGAAAAATACTGTATGAATAATTTTGTCGCATTGGTATGAATAATTTTGAAATACTGTATAAATTATTCAAACCAATACAAATTATTTATACCAGTGCAACAATATATTCAAACCACTGCCACAAAATATTCAAACCAGTGCAACAAAATATTTTTAATTTGGCAACATTATGCCATTTGGTTTGAAAGATTGTGCGACTGGTACGAAACATTTGAAATACAGTCTTATTCAATATTATTCATACTAATTTTTCAAAATTATTCAAAACAGTGCGATAAAATTAAAACCAAATGGCATGTTTCACACCAACTTTTAATAGTATCAGTAATCAGAAAATTTATATTTGTACGATTGCTTATATAGACTATTCTTGGAGTCTTCCAATCAACGTCGAAAGGGATAAAACTAAAGTAGTTTCATGTTATTTTGTATGTTACAACTTGTATTTGGCTTGAATAATTTTGAAATATTGGTATGAATAATTTTAAAATACTGTACAGTCTTTTTCAAAATTATTCATACCAGTGCGACAAAATTATTCATACCAATACTTCAAAATTATTCATACCAGTGCGACAAATTATTCATACCAAATGGCATAATGTTTCACACCAACTTTTAATAGTTTCCAGTAATCAGATATTTTATATTTTACTGATTGCTATTACATTCTATTCCTGGAGTCTTTCAATTAAGGGTTAAAAGGACAAAACTAAAGTAGATTCCATGTTTTGCTGTATATTGAAAGTTATATTTGGTATGAATAATTATGAAATATTGGTATGAATAATTTTGTCGCACTAGTATGAATAATTTTGAAATATTGGTATGAAAAATTTTGTCGCACTGGTATGAAACATTTTGAAATATTGGTATGAATAATTTTAAAATACTGTATTGATAGAATGATCTGAAAATACTGTAGAATAATTTTGCGCACTGGTTTGAGTAATTTTGTCGCACTGGCGTGAACAATTTCGAAAAAAACTGTATGAATAGTTATATTGACCCGTACACCACTATATCCCCACACCAGTTTATACATCCCCACACTACATTATATATCCCCACACCAGCCTTTTATCGCGGCCATAATCACCCACCAAGCATTTTCACCCCATTTCTCATAAATCTGAAATATTCCCGTAAATAGCTGCCCTATTTGTATCCACGGAACCGTCCACTGTGGCTTCTCACGTGCACTGGACCTTCCTATCACGTGCCATTCAAACATCGCGCCCACAAGTCCAAGCCAAAAGATAACTTCAATCAAGACTCATAGAACACCGGAATCTGCGCAAGCTAGCCAATATTTCAATTATTTAATTTTTTGTCTCTCCCTTCTCCTCTCCCTTCTCCTCTCCCTTCTCCATGGCTATCTCCCTTGCTGAATCTACTCTGCAGCTGGAAAGCTCGCAGCCCCTTTCATCCAAACTCATCAAATACTCCAAAACTTTCCTACAATATCTCCTTGATCAATGGTTTTTCGTGCTTTTGGCAGTGTTTATAGCACTTGCTCATCTGTATCCCGAGTTTGCTAAGCTGGGAGGAACGTTGAAGGCAGAATACGTCATCAGTTATGGAGCAGTGGCGGTGATCTTTCTTATCCTGGGCCTTCTGATGTCCACAGCAGATTTTCTACAGAATGTGGCGCACTGGAGGGCGCATTTCACGGTTCTCACGTCATCCTTTTTGATCACTTCTGCCATCATTTATGGCATAGCAACAGGAATTAAGGCCGCTCATGATAGTGAGATTGACCTGTGGCTCTTGGTGGGACTTATAGTGACACATGCGTGTCCCACCACGGTGTCGTCAAATGTGGTGATGACTAAAGCTGCTGATGGAAACCATGTGCTTACAATCTGTGAAGTGGTGATTGGGAATTTGCTTGGGGCTTTTATTACGCCTGCTATGGTGCAGTTGTATCTCTCCGGTACTTGGGAATTTGGAAACCCAGTGCACCAGGCTGCAGATACTACAGTGCGACAACTCTACGCCAATGTGATGAAACAGATCGGGCTTTCTGTGTTTGTGCCTCTTTTCGTGGGCCAGGTGGTGCAGAATGTGTTTCCACAACAGACAAAGTGGTGTATGACCACGTTTCGGTTGTCAAAAGTGGGGCTGTTCATGTTGCTTCTTATTATGTTCCAGTCGTTTTCTACTGCGTTCGCGCAGAACGCATTCACATCAGTGTCGCACGCGTCCATCATATTTTTGGTATTCTTCAACATTGGCATCTACCTCTTCTTTACGGTTTTGGTATACTTGTACCTGAGGCCGTATTTCTTGGTGGTGCTCCTTCCGACCGAGCCCAATGTGCTGTCGTCCAAAACTTATAGGTGGTGCTACAAGGTGTTCCGGCCGTTCTACTATAATCGCAGAGATACGGTATCGATGATGTTGTGTGGACCAGCGAAAACTGCAGCTTTGGGCGTGTCGCTCGTACTGTCGCAGTACGGGGCTCATAACCCCAAATTAGGAATTCTTCTTGTACCATTAGTGTTATACCAAGCGGAGCAGGTGTTTACTGCGCAAATTCTTGTGAAGTTCATGAAAAAATGGGTTCACGCGGAGGATGTGAAGGAGGATGACGAAACGGGGCCTTTGGTGAAGTCCAGTAGTGATGAACTGATTGAGCGCGAAGCAGTACAAGAGAATTAAGAACCGGGAGAGAATCACTGCGCGACAAAATCAAAGAGGGACAAATTAGAGACTAAGTTATAATAGAGACAAGCGATGCAAGTGAAGCGATAGGATGTAATTTTATTCAATAGATGTGGTATAAAGTGAAGAAATATTTCATGGAGAATACAGTGCTTTTCAAAATTATTCATACCAATATTTCAAAACGGGCATTTACCATATATTATAATATATTGACTGACTACAATATCTCTTACTAAATAGTATGGTTCAGTGACTAGTGACTTACAAGCTTAAAGTTGTGCGATGACTGAGTGTTTTAAATATAAAGCAGTGCGCAAAATCAAACCAATATCAAAGAGCTCACCCTTGCAAATTCTTCAACCATACAAGTATATACAAGATTGCATGAAACCAGTTCAGTTCCTACATTTGAAATAATTGAAAGTTCTAAGTACATAATCTCCAAAATAGGATTTCAGAATATTAATTTTAATGAAGTGTTGAAACATTTGCGTAGTCATGAATTATTTATTGTACAGTGTCTTTTAAATTAACAAGCCAGCGACAAAATTATTCAGCGACAAAATTATTCAGTGCGGCAACTTCAAACCAAGATTTCAAAATTATTCACAGTGCGACAAACTATTCAACCAATATTTCAAATATTACCACTTCGCACTTTCAAACCAAATGATGTCAACTTTCATCAGAAATACAGTATTTTTCTAAATTTCAAACCAATATTTCAAAATTTTTAAACCAATATTTCAAAATTTTTAAACCAATATTTCAAAATTTTCAAACCAATATTTCAAAATTCAAGTGTAAATATACAGCATAACATGAAAACTACTTTAGTTTTGTCCGTTTCGACCATTTAGTTGAAAACTCTAGGTAGTACAGTCTTTTTCAAAATTATTCATACTAGTGCGAAATTATTCATACTAGTGCGAAATTATTCATACCAGTGCGAAATTATTCATACCAAATGGTATAATGTTCACACCAACTGTTAATAATTTTCAGTAATCAGTTATTTTATATCTTGCTGATTGTTATTACACTTTTTTTAGAGTCTTCCAATCAACGGCCAAGCGGACAAAACACAAGGAGTTTCCATGTTGTATATTAAAACTTGTATTTGGCATGAATAATTTTGTAATGGTATGAATAATTTTGAACAATACTGTAACTCTATTAATAGTTGGTGTGAAAATTATGCCATTTGGTTTTAATTTTCTCGCACTAGTTTGAATAATTTTGAAATATGGTATGAATACTTTTGTCGCACTGGTTTGAATAATTTTGAATAATTTTAAAAAACACTGTATATCAGAATTAAAATTCACAAATTTAAATCTCGACGATTTTCCATATGTACTAAATTTGGAGTCAAGGGTCAAACAGAATGAATTAGCTTCTTTTTGTCCTGTACGCAACTTGTATTTAATCAAGGGGAACGAAACTTGTAATTATTCAAACCATTTCAAAATATTCAAACCATTCAAATTATTCAAACTATTTCAAATTATTCAAACCATTTCAAATTATTCAAACCATTTCAAATTATTCAAACCAAATAAAAGTGTTAATTCACAGATGGTACTTTACTTTTGTCGTTTCGACAGTTGATTAGAAGTCCCCAAGAATAGTATATACAGTCTTTTTCAGAATTATTCATACTAGTGCGACAAAATTATTCATACCAATATTTCAAAATTATTTATACTAGTGCGACAAAATTTTTCATACCAGTGGGTTCGTGAAGTTCAGGATCAATGAAGTGCTGATTGCCTAGCCCATCGATGAATCCATCGGGTGTTACATGAGCACGGAATTCCATTTTATTAAACTAATACACTTATTACACCCCAGAAGTTCAAACATATTTAAAGAGTAACTAGTATAATATAATTGTTGTTACGGGGGCGCGTGTAACTTCCTATGTATATCATTGCTTAGTAATATCCCCTATGACATTATTATATACTGGATAGCATGGAAACTAGTTCAGTTTTGTCCGTTTTGACCTTTGATTGATACTGCAAGACTCCCAAATGTAACACAAATAAGGCAGTCGTCCAGGTTAAGATTTCTAAATATTGAATTCTAATAAAAATTGGTATGGAACATTTTGAAATATTGGTATGAATAATTTTGAAAAAGACTGTATAAGCAATCGTTCAGATATAAATATCTAATCACTAATTCTATTAAAAGTGGGTGTGAAACTATGCCATTTGGTTTGAATAATTTTGTCGCACTGGTTAAATTTTGAAAAACACTGTATATCTTTTTATTGAATGTAATGTAGGAATCTAGTTATAAAAATGCGCGAGAAAATTGTTCAGTGACAAAATTCAAATCAATGTTTCAAAAATATTCCAACCCGTGCGATACAGTCTTTTTCAATTATTCATACCAAAAAAATATTCATACCAATATTACAAAACTATTCATACCAAGTACAACTTTTACCGTATTTTTCAAAATTATTCATACCAATGCGATAAAACTATTCATTCCAATGCGTCAAAATGTTTAAATCAAATACAAGTTTTAAAATACAGCATAACATGGAAATCAGTTTATTTTTGTCTGTTCCACCCTTAATTGGAAGACCCCTAAATATATATGAGGCAAGCTTCAGTTTTTAGAATTCAGAATATTGAATTCTATTAAAAGTTGGTGTGAAACATTGTTCCATTTGGTTTGAATAATTTTGAAATATTGGTATGAATAATTTTGTGGCACTGGTATGAATAATTTTGATATGAAATATTTTGTTCCACTGGTATGAATAATTTTGAAAAACACTGTAATATACAACAACACATGGAAACTACTTTAGTTTGTCCGTCTCAACCGTTGATTTAGAGACTCCAAGAATAGCATAAAAGAGTAATCTTCCAGATATAAAATTTCTGATTATTAATTCTATTAAAAGTTGGTATTAAACATTATGCCACTTGGTATGAAAATTTGTCGCACTAGTTTGAATAATTTTGAAATATTGGTATGAATAATTTTGAAATGCACTGTATGGAAATTTGTCGCACTAGTTTGAATAATTTTGAAATTTTGGTATGAATCATTTTGAAAAATACTGTAGTTTGACAAGATTGTTCATACCAATTCTCAAAAATTTCGTACCACTTAGCACAATCTTTCAAACCAAATGACGAAATGGGTCACACCAACTGTTTTAGAATTCAATATTCTGAAATCTTAATCTAGAGAATTGCTCATATATACATCTAGGAGTTAAGGGTCAAAAGGGCCAAAACCTAGTTTCCATGTTTTCTGGGTGTACGATCTTGTATTTGGTTTGAATAATTTTGATATATTGGTTTGAATAATTTTGTCGCACTAGTTTGAATAATTTCGAAATATTAGTATGAATAATTTTGTCGCACTAGTTTGAATAATTTTGAAAAATACTGTATTTAAATCGATATTCAAAATGTTTCCCACCACTTCACACAATCTTTACACCAAAGGGTTTCACACCAACTTTTAATATATTTTAGTATTCAGATATTTTATATTTATTACTATTAAAATATTCTTGGAGTTTCCAATCATCGGTCAAAACGGACAAATTAAAGTAGGTTCCATGATACACTGTATTATTCATAGCAATATTTCAAACTTATTCAAATTAGTGCGACAAAATTATTCAAACCAAATGGCATAATGTTTCACACCAACTCTTAATAGTTTTCAGTAATTAGAAATTTTATATCTGGACTAATGCAATCACACCCTATTCTCGGATTCTTCCAATTAACGGTCGAAACGAACAAAACTAAAGTAGTTTCCGTGTTATGCTGTATATTAAAAGTTTTATTTGGTTTGAATAATTTTGAAATAATGGTATAAATAATTTTTTGGTATGAATAATTTGAAAAACACTGTATTCTGTAAATAAAAATTGTATGTGGTTGAATAATTGAAATATTGGTTTGAAATTTTGTCGCATTAGTTTGTATAGTTTTGAATAACACTGTATATAAAAATGTGCGAGAAAATTATTCAGTGACAAAATTCAACCCTTCGCCTTTCTTTAAAACCAGATATAAGTGTAATATAGAATGACATGGACACTAGTTCAGTATTGATTTTGATTGATTAGAAGACTCCTTAATGTATATATAAGCAATAGGTTAAGATTTAGAATATTAAAAAAGTTGTGTGAAACATAATGACAATTGGTTGAAAGATTTGCGAAGTGTTACGAACCTTTAAAATATTGGTTTGAATAATTATCGCACTGGTATGAATACTTGAAAAACACAGTGTACAACAGGGCGCGTTGAGACTTTTGATGAATAGCATTGTGAGAATTCGCGAAGTTTGTGGGCTGAAAGATGATGGGACATCAATTGAGAAGTGGTAAGAGAAGATAGTGAAGATGATAAGAGAGGAAAGTGATGAAGTAGTGAAGATGATAAGAGAGGAAAGTGATGAAGTAGTGAAGTAGTGAAGATGATAAGAGAAGATAGTGAAGATAGTGAAGATGATCATGATGAAGATAGTGAAGTTGATATCAGATGAAAGTCATGAAGATAGTGAAGTAGTGAAGTAGTGAAGTTTATAAGTAACCACGTTTACAGCATCTCCTTTACACTATCACCTAATCTAAAACCAACATAGCTTATTATGGGCAATGAGATACGCTGATAAATGACTACTTAAAATGAAGTGACTGACAATTGTGTAACTCTTTCCACAGTCAGTATAGAGGCAACTGAAATTGGCAATCAATGACTAACGTGAATTGATAAAACTGTGACTGGTCTAAAATACAGTGATTGAATAATGGAGTTAGTACTACATGAAAGTGACGAATAATGAGGTACTGCGACGAATAATGAGGTATTGTGACGAATAAACTCAGTACTACATGAAAAACACTCTTTGACAATGACTGGACACTAATTGCATTCTGTCTATAGGAACAACTCTGACCGCTGGACAGCCTATAAAGGCCGTATACCGTGGCTTAGAATAGGAACGTGACTGAAAGTGACTTAAGTGACTGTGTTGGGTATCATAAACACTTCCACAGCCTCTATTAATCTCAGTCTTACAATAGATCAACAGTGGCAGAATGCTGTGACCAGGAATATCATGTCAACATACAATAGTATACTCAGAGTTACTGACTAAGTCAGTTACTGACTATACTCAAGTTACTGACTAGGTATACTCAAGTTACTGACTAGGTATATTCAGAGTTACTGACTAAGTATACTCAGAGTTCCTGATTACCTATACTGATTAAGTATACTCAAGTTACTGACTAAGTGTACTCTGAGTTACTGACTAAGTGTACTCAGAGTTACTAACTAAGTATATTCAAAGTTACTGACTAAGTATACTCAGAGTTAGTCATTAAGTATACTCAGAGTTACTGATTAACTATACTGACTAAGTATACTCAGAGTTACTAACTAAGTATACTCAAGTTACTGATTAACTATACTGACTAAGCATACTAAGGGTTACTGACTAAGTATACTCCGAGTTAGTGATTAAGTAAACTCAGAGTTACTGATTACCCATACTGACTAAGTATACTTAGATTTAGTGATTAAGTATACTCAAGTTACTGACTAAGTATGTCCAGAGTTACTGATTACCCATACTGACTAACTATAAATCAGAGTTACTGACTAAGTATACTCAGAGTTACTGACTAAGTATACTCAGAGTTACTGAATAACTATATTCAAAGTTACTGATTTAGTATCCTCAGAGTTACTGACTAAGTATACTCAAAGTTACTGATTGGCTTTACTGACTAAGTATACTCCGAGTTATTGATTAAGTAAACTCAAGTTACTGATTAACTATACTGACTAAGTATACTTAGAGTTACTGATTAAGTATACTCAAGTTACTGACTAAGTATGTCCAGAGTTACTGAATACCCATACTGACTAACTATAAATCAGAGTTACTGATTAACTATAAATCAGAGTTACTGACTAAGTATACTTAGAGTTACTGATTAAGTATCCTCAGATTTACTGAATAACTATATTCAAAGTTACTGATTAAGTATCCTCAGAGTTACTCACTAAGTATACTCAAAGTTACTGATTAGCTTTACTGACTAAGTATACTTAGAGTTACTAATTACGTATATTCAGAGTTACTAACGAAGTATATTCAGAGTTACTTATAACTATAAGTCAGAGTTACTGACTGAGTATACTTAGAGTGACTAACTAAGTATACTCAGAGTTAGTGATTAAGTATACTGACTAAGTATACTCAGAGTTAGTGACTAAGTATACTCAGAGTTACTGATTAACTATACTGACTAAGTATACTCAGAGTTACTGATAACTATAACTCAGAGTTACTGATAACTATAACTCAGAGTTACTGACTAAGTATACTTAGAGTTAGTGATTAAGTATACTCAAGTTACTGATTACCTACACTGACTAAGTATAAATCAGAGATACTGACTAAGTATACTCAAGTTACAGACTAAGTATACTCAAGTTACAGACTAAGTATACTCAAGTTACAGACTAAGTATGAATCAGAGTTTCTGATTAAGTATACTGACTAATTATACTCAAGTTACTGACTAAGTATATCCAGAGTTACTGATTAACTATACTGACTAAGTATGCTTAGAGTACTAAGTATATTCAGAGTTACTAACTAAGTATAAAGTGTATTCAGAGTTACTGATAACTATAATTCAGAGTTACTGATTACTATAATTCAGAGTTACTGATAACTATAACTCAGACTTATTGATAACTATAACTCAGACTTATTGATAACTATATCTCACAGTTACTGATAACTATAACTCAGTGACTGACTAAGTATACTCAAGCTGAATAAGTATACTCAAGCTGAATAAGTATACTCAAGCTGAATAAGTATACTCAAGCTGAATAAGTATACTCAAGCTGACTAAGTTTACTCAAGTTACTAACCAAGTATGACTAGTGTGACTAATTCTGGCTGTTGCTACCAGAGGAAAGATATGTTGCTATGACTGGAAGACTGTGACTGACTGAGGATTGACAGTGACTACAGTGGAAATCTGGTAATGACAGTTGCTGTGACTGACACGAACTGTTGCTATGTGTATGATAGATATGTTGCTATGACAGGTAGTGACTCTATCTGACTATCTATTGCTATCAGTATGACTGTCTCTATCTGAATCTACCGTTGCTATCAGTATGACTGTCTCTATCTGACTTTACCGTTGCTATCAGTATGACCGACTCTATCTCTTGCTCACTTTCTCTGTTACTATCACACGAAGTCACTCATTTCTCTGTTGCTATCTAACTAAGTCACTCAATTTCTCTGTTGCTCACTTACTTTTCCCTTCAGCTTGCTACTCTAACAATTGTATCCTCCTTACATTGTCTTCAGTCAGCAACTTCCTATATGCAAAGCAGTGCGGTATGCGCATTGGCCGATGCCACACTTTAAGTGCGCGGTCACCAGTGGCAGTGCACTTGTTGAATTATCAGTCCAGATCGCCGTCCTGCATATACCGCCTCCACCTTCGGCCTTTCATCTTGGACTCTGTACAGTCTATACATCCACTGTAATACATAATGATGGTCTGAAACCTCCACGCTACTTCGCCTCCTCCACATCGCTTCATCTCCCCCACTCCGCCTCAAATGGGTGTTTTTTTCTTTCTCTTCTCCATGCACCGGGCTTATCAGAACACCTACATATAGCGCGGACTGCACCCCGCGCCGCACTATTTGACTCTCTTATCACATCCACAACACCAATTACCTCTTCTTACCATCCATGAACTTCCAACCCACGTCCGGTTTCGACCACTTTCTGTTTGACCCGCCGCTCGGGCCCATGCTGCTGCACTCGCTGCTGAATGTCGCTTCCAATGCGCTTAATGCCGACCGAATTCCTCCACCTGCCTCTGTTGCCACGATTAACGGTGACGCCATCGACTTAAACGACGAGGTTTTCTTCCACACGGCGCAAAACGCCGCCTCTCCTGTTCCGCTCAACTCCAATTACCTCTTGGACCTGTACCCGATGGACCCGGTGTCTTTTTCGCCTGAAATCCCGAAACCACCAGCTTACGACCCGCTAAAATCCGGTCTTGCTCCATATCTGTATGGAGGGGCTTCTCCTGGCCACATGGTGCTGAAACCACGTGACATAGCAACTTTGGGGTCCAATATGGTATCTCTGGACCCAAATTTGGTGTCTCGTGACCCAAATATGGTGTCTCGTGACCCAAATATTGTCTCTCTGGACCCAAATCTAGCCTCTCTGGACCCAAATCTAGTCTCTCTGAACCAAAATATTGTCTCTCTGGACTCCATTCTAGGGCAGTTTCGTGTGGCGTCGCAAGAATCTCGATTTTCACTTCTGGAACCTGAAGTTCTGGGTCTGGAACCCCATCTTCTAGAATCTCACTTTCTAGAGTCTCATCCTCGACAGTCTCATCTTCTGCCGACTCTCTCATCGTTGACAGGCAAATCGGAAACACTGACTTTGCTTCTACGTGACTCAACAGATGCTCATATGCTGGAGCTGGACTTGGCACTGGACTTGAAACTGGCTCTAAGCACTCCTGACTTGGCGTTTGCTGAGCCTATGTCCTATAATGTGCATTACCTGCATCAAAATCGCTTTTCCACGGCTGTGGAGCAAATGCACCGCATGTCTCTTCATGGAAGACTGTCTTCTACGGATTTTACCGAGGAAAAAACCATCAATCCCCGCCAATTGCTCGAATTCTCCACATCCTCGTCTATTTCGTCTCTACAGAACTACTCATTGGCTCTGCCCGATAAGGATACTGATACTTATATGCAAGGAACAGGTTCTTCGCCCGATACTAGTGCTCCAGAACTCCTTGGCACGTTGAACGACCCTTTGAAAGCAGTCAAGCCATATTCTTCGCCCTCTGCCAAGGCCAACCGCTATCTCTCCACACTGGTACTGTCGCCGCAGCTCCTGACGTTTTTCTCTCAGCAAATTCCGGATCTTTTGGACCGCCTGGGCCAGAAACCCGCCACTTCGGCCTTGAACAACCCCTTGAACCCCTATGTGATGAACGATGAGTGTGTGAGTGCTATCACCTACTGGCTAAATAATACAGCGGATGTCATCCAGGAAAAGGAGAAGGATCTGGCGTATAGTGGCGCGCTTGGTACGGTGAAACACTCGGTGCGTGGGCCTGGCGTATCGAAAGCGCATTGGAACCGGCGCAATCTGATCCAAGTTGTACCGGGGCTGGTAGACGCTGCGAATTCGTCCAAGTCCTCGGTCCACAAGCGCAAACGCCGCAAGTCTGACCATTTGGCTGTAAAAGACGACAAGGCCACGGTGGCCGATTTCAAGTTTATGGCGCGGTCTGCGGATCTGGCGCTGGATTCGGTGTTTGCCATGATCTCAGAATCCGAACCCTCTGCGCCATCTACAATGTCTACTATCTCGGATTTGCCAGAGCAGACGCTAGAGAAGAAGCCAGAGCCACTAGATACAGGAGACGGAAGAACCAATGATCAATCTAGAGCTCCCACCGAAGCCGGTCTCGGCCCACTTGCGGAAGGAGAAGATGATGGTCCGAAGCCATTTCCATGTCCGGACTGTGAGAAGCAGTTCAAGCGGCTGGAACACTTGAAGCGCCACATCCGGTCTGTGCACTCCAACATCCGGCCTTTCCACTGCAAATACTGCGAAAAGAAGTTTTCGCGGTCGGATAATTTGGCTCAACATCTGAAGACCCACTTCAAAATCAACCCAAACGGCACCACCAGTGTAATTTACGGGAATCCTAATCCATATAACCGGGGAGGGCGAAAGCAGAGTGTTTCTGAAATGGATCTCCATTAGAGCCATATGATTGGTAATGCTGGCAAGAAGAGTATAAAAGAGAATGAGCATCAGAAACGGCACAGAATCCGAAAGGTAGATCTCAGATCTTGTATCTTAGATCTTTAAGATTTGGTATATCTCTGGATCTCTGGTATATCTCTGGTATATCTCAAGGAATTCTGGTATATATCAAGGAATTCTGGTATATCTCATGGATCTCTGGTATATGTCAAGTTGGTTCAAGTTGGTTCAACTTGGTTCATGTTGGTTCATGTTGGTTCATGTTGGTTCATGTTGGTTCTCTGTTAAAGAGCTGGCTTGAACAATATACCTACCATTCGCGCATTTCAAGTGCAATGCGACTTTATGAAATTTTGGATTACTTGGTATCATGAGATGAAGGTGTCTCTAGAAGGTACTAATGGTCAGGAGTGCTTTGGCCAAATTTAACAAGGGAGTTTTACCATGTTGAAATGTTTAGAGAGTCTTACAAAGCGACTGATTAAGTTATCGCATATTAAGACTAAAGGCCAATTTGACACTGAAGTACTAGTCCGAAGTGTTGGATCAATAAGAGTCAGTCTAGGATCTTACTATGATTACTAGTATCTTACTATGATTACTAGGATCTTACTATGATTACTAGGATCTTACTATGATTACTAGGATCTTACTATGATTACTAGGATCTTACTATGATTACTA
>VATE01000059.1:1014-16859 GCA_008065195.1 Metschnikowia amazonensis
AAATTTTGTCGCACTGGTATGAATGATTTTGAAATATTGGTATGAAAAATTTTGTCGCACTGGTATGAATGATTTTGTAATATTGGTATGAAAAATTTTGAAAAGTACTGTAATGCAGTGGTTTTGTGTTATGGCTGGTGTACGGGCCTTCAAACTCTGGTGTACAGGTGTGTTGATCGTGATGTACGGGTCTTTTAAAGTGGTGTACAGGTGTTTAAAGAATGGTGTCCGGGTGTTTAAGGAATGGTGTCCGGGTGTTTAAGGTGGTGTACGGGTGTTGGACATGGTGTCCGGGTGTCCTGGTGTACTGGTCTAGATGTAAGTGCTGATGTCTGAGATTGTTACAGCGATGAACTGTACCATGTTTCTTCGTACCACAAGGCTCTCTAACCATGTACATAGGCTCCATTTAAGTGTTCGAATGTACCACCCAAATCCCTTCCCTTATACAAGTGTCAATGAACTCGGCGACAATATCAACAGTCACGTTTTAAGCGCCAAAGATGTCAATCCAGAAGCAATACAAAGCGCCCTTGCTGCCTGTCAAAGGCTCCTTGTGGAAATCCAAGACCCGAATCTGCTCCATCAAGAAGTGGCCAATACCAAGGTGCTTAAAGGCATCGAGTCACTTCTAGCCAGCGACAAGGTGACGTTTTCGCCACAGCTCCTTAAATCCGCCCTCTTACTTGATTTCCCGCCAGCAGCCGCCATCAAGATCATCCAGACGTTTTACCAGCGCAATCCAGGCAAGGCCATTGATATCAAAACCGCCCTTATACCGTTCCGCAAGTGTTTATTTGATGGCGACACCAAAAGCGCCCTAAAAATCACGGACTTGACGTGTGGCCACCCCAACTATATTTTAGCCAAGCACCAGCGACTCCGTAGCGGTGTTTTGCGATTTGCAGCCACGGCCATTGGAATCACGGCGTTCTCCAAGCTCGGAGTTAACCAGCTTGTGGAGTTTGGCATGCTCCAGCCCGCCTGGACACATCTCGGGTCCATCAACGCCATGATCTTGACGTACCTCTTCAACCTGAGTTTTTTCGTGACCATAGTCAAGTTTGGCCGGCAATTGAGCTCGGCTGGTGGTGATTACTTGACGTGGCAGAAGGGCACCTTCTATACACATTGGTATAAGCACGCAGACGAAATGAGCATGTGCACGCGAATTTTGGAGGCGGATATCAAGATGAATGGCGGTGTGGAGCCCAGCCCGGGGCTTGTGCAGGAATTGTGTCGGACTGGAGATGGTGATGAGTCCGGCACCTTGAGTCCGGGGCTCACGCGGACTGGCGAAAAGATCCGACTTTTGGCACCCAAAGACAACTTGGAGGAGTTGAAGCTCCAAGCCTATTGGATGAGCGGTGGGGACGGTTTCGAGTGGGTAGAGCCAGACCAGGATCCTGCGGATATTTTATGGAGACGGCACTTGCATTCACTGCAGCGGCCAGAAATTGGTAACAAGGCAGGAAGTTTGAAGTGGGCAGAAGATTTGATCTAGGTTTAGCTACTGAGAGGGAGAGGGAGAGAGGGAGAGAGGGAGAGAAAAACTTGACTGAGACTACTGAAACTTGACTGCCCACAAAGTCTAACCTTTTGATCTCATTCATAATCTGTAGCATGATGATTTGATAGACCAACTATGGCTGGAAAGGCCACATGTATATAGCAGTGTAACCTTCAAGTAACTGATAGAAGTAAAAATCGACACAGAATATGGATTTTAAATGACTCTAAATTCTATATGTTCGCCTATAACTAGTGTCATTGAAAGAGTCGCAGACTTTAAATAGTGTTTCAGTATTGTTTATGCAGTGAGACAAAAATATATACCAATATAATTATTCAAACTAGTGTGAAAAAATTCGAACCAATAAAATTATTCAAACTAGTGCAACAAAATATTCCAGTGCAACAAAATATTCAATCCAAATACAAGTTTTTATATACAAGATAAAATGAAACTAATTACTTTTGTCGCTTTTGACCGCTGATTGGAAGACTTCAAGAATAGTGTATATTCTCTAGATTAACATTTCAGAATATTAATTTAATTCAAGTTGGGTGAAACATTATGCCTTTTGGTTTGAAAGATTGTGCGAGGTACGAAACTTTGAAACTTTTGAAAATTGGTTTGAACAATTTTGTCGCACTAGTTTGAATATTATATTGGTTTAATATTTGAAATATTGGTTTATTTGAAATATTGGATTATTTGAAATATTGGTATATTTGAAATATTGGTTTATTTGAAATATTGGTTTATTTGAAATATTGGATTATTTGAAATATTGGTATATTTGAAATATTGGTTTATTTGAAATATTGGTATATTTGAAATATTGGTTTAATAATTTTCAAAATCACTGTACTTCACTTATTGAAATGTGGAAAATTACTAGACTCATTAAATGAATAAACTGTAATGACTAATCAATAATCAATCAATACTAGCACTTCTATTCGGTTTGCACATTTTAATGTACTGGTAGCGGTGTAAATTTGATGTCTATTAAATAGTCTGTTCTTTCTTTCCTTTCAACATAGATTATGCGTGGATTGATAGTATTAAGGGGTTCATATAGAGCGAGGCTGCGAGTAGACGTTTAGCAAGTACACTGCATACTAGCCATGTCAGAAACCTGAAACAATTCAACGCCCTTGTTTCAGCTGATACAAAACTCTGGCCATACTCGCACAAAAATATTTATGCCACTCTCAATTTAATATACTGGATTTCAATCTAATCAAAACTGCGATTTCAATCTAATAAAAACTGCGATTTCAATTTAATAAAAACTGCGATTTCAATCTAATAAAAACTGCGATTTCAATCTAATAGTACAGCTCCATGATTACAAGTACAGCCTCCTCTTGAATATGCACAGCACTCGCCGTTGTTCGCACAAGAAATGTCCATGGAGCAACAATACAAGCTAATTAAACTGAAAATCATGAAGATGTTATATGTTTAATCTAAGTCAATTCAAGCGACTATCTATCGGAATCAGTGAATCCAGTCGGAATATTATAACATATAAAAGCACATATCTTCTCAATTGTTAATTAATCCAATACCCTCTAATCAAAGCCCTGTCTCCATCATGTCCAACTCCTAACAAGCTCGTCCAATGCGCCTCCATATTCGCAACATCAGTCAGAAGCTTATGCAAAAATCTCAGAGCTTTGAGGCCCGCTTGGAAAAGTATGGAAAGCTCCCAGGCCCTCTGGAGATCCACACCAAGTCCGTGTATCACCGCACCTTGGTGAAGGGCCGCGAAGGCAAGCACACGATTTTCAAAATTATAATCAGTACGAAAAAATATTACTCATACAAAATTATTGGTACCAATGCGACAAAAATATTCAACCAGTGCGACAAAATTAATCAAACAGAGATTTCAAAACTATTCAAACCGAGAATTCAAAAGTATTCAAACCAATACTTCAATATTCAAACCACTTCAAAATTATTCAAACCAATTTTTCAAAATTATTCAACCCACTTCAAAATTATTCAAACCGAGAATTCAAAATTATTCAAACCACTTCAAAAATATTCAAACCAATACTTCAAACTTATTCATAGCAATACTTCAAAATTATTCAAACCACTTCAAAATTATTCAAACCACTTCAAAATTATTCAAACCACTTCAAAATTATTCAAACCACTTCAAAATTATTCAAACCAAATAGTTCCAATATACAGCATAATATGAAATCTACTCTATTTTTGTCCGTGATTGGTAGACTCCAAGAAGAGTATAAAGCAATCATCCAAATACAAATTTTCTGATTACAACCTTTTCAAAATTATTCATACCAGTGCGACAAAATTATTCATACCAATACTACAAAATTATTCATACCAATACTACAAAATTATTTATACCAAGTACAACTTTGAATATACAGCAGTCCATGGAAACTTCTTTACTTTTGTCGTTTAGCAATTAATTGGAAGACTTTAGGAATGGTATATAAGAACAATCGTCCAAATATTTATTTTCTGATTACTGAATTCTATTAAAAGTTGGTAGGAAACATTTTCCATTTGGTATGAATAATTTTGAAATATTATCAAAATTTCAAAATTTCAAATTTTGCTACAGTGTTTTTTAAAATTATTCAAATTAGTGCGACAAAATTATTCACAAAATTATTCAAACCAATATCCAAATTTATTCAAATTAGTGCGACAAAATTATTCAACCAAATACAAGTTTCAATTTACAGGAAACATACACTTTAGTTTGTCCGCTTGACCGTTTATTGGAAGACTCAAAGCAATCTCCATATTTAAAATCCTGAAATGAATTTTAATAAAAGTTGGTGTGAAAAATTATCATTTGGTATGAAAGATTTGCGAAGTGGTGAGAAACTTTTGAAATATTCAATACAATTCAAAAATATTCATACAGTATTTTTCAATATTATTCATACCAGTGCGACAAAGTACACTGTTTTTCAAAATTATTCATAGCAGCGCGCAAAATTATTCATACCAATATTTCAAAATTATTCAAGCCAAATGGCATAATGTTTCACACCAACTCTTGATAGGTTCAGTAATCAGATATTTTATTTAGACAGTTGCCTATATATACTATTCTTGCAGTCTTCCAATCAATGGTCGAAATGGGCAAAACTAAACTAGTTTCCATGTTATGCTGTATATTAAAAGTTGTATTTGGTATGAATATTCTTGTCGCGCTGGTATGAATATTTTTATTGCATTGGTATGAATACTTTTGAAAAATACTGTATTCAATCCAATTTTCAATTATTCAAATTAGTGCGACAAATATTCAATCCAATTCAAAGTTTCGTACCGCTTTGCACAATCTTTCAACCATGGCTTAATGTCTCACACCAACTTAATAAATTCTGTAATCAAAAATTTTATATTTGTATATACTATTCTTGGAGTCTTCCAATCAACGGTCAAATCGGAAGAACAAAAGTAGTTTTCATGTTTTCTTTAAATTAAAATTTGTATTTCGTTAAATAATTTTTTCACGGTTTGAATAATCGCAGCTTTGAATAATCGCAGCTTTGAATAATCACAGCTTTGAATAATCACAGCTTTGAATAATCGCAGCTTTGATAATCTTGAAAATCTGTACATGGTGTTGCGCTCGTAACCTAAGTCTGTGCAAACCGCGCATATGATATCTTTCAATTCAACGTCTCTTTCGTCTCTGTAACTAGAATATATTTAGTCATCAGAATCAACACTCTTGGATGTAGTTTTTGGCCTTTTGCCTTTGATAAAACTAAATTCCCTCATCCATCATTCTCTTACGATTATTCATCTCATACTTAACCCAATATCATTGTCTCGGGATGTACTGGTCTTCATACGTTCTGTTAGATCGGCTTCTCGACTTCCGGTCGGCTTCGTTGTCTGGACGCCAATCCAAGGACTTGTATTTGAAGAAGTCAGTGGGTCTGTGTCTATTCAGGACGCTGCTGAACCCGATGTTCAAGGTTGATGGGCCTGCACTTTGAGTATTACCCACCAAACTTTTGAATACTCAAATCAAGTCCCTCCCACTTTCACAGACATCCACAGCACAGAATTTCCGGATTAAACTGTTATTCCATAAATAATCACTGCCACCCGCAACCCTGGGCTTCGAATGCAGATTATCCCAGGTTTCAGCAGTCCATTATGCAACAGAAATATGGACATTAAACTCTGGTCAAGATGGCTTTGAACTCTGGTTAAGATGGCTTTGAACTCTGGTCAAGATGGCTTTGAACTCTGGTCAAGATGGCTTTGAACTGTGGTCAAGATGGCTTTGAGCTCTGGTATGGATGTACGGGTTCACACTCCATACACTCCTTCTATACCGACTCATCCACACTGCGCCAGCGAGGTATCAAGCGAATGTCAAAGTTGGTTTCCTGGCGTAACTCCTCCCAAGGCTCAAAGTTCGCCCACACCATGTCAAAGTCGTCATCGGACTCCATCACGTGTGTGCCAAGTTGTACGTGCGGCTTGGTGTACTGCTCATTGTAGTGCACGTGACCGTGGCCTTCAAGGATGGAATCCAAACGTTGAGCCTTGTTGAGCTCCGACACCGAGTCCAAGTCGCCTGAGAGAAGTTCTGCAGCCTTGCGGGCATTGATCTGGCTCAAATTCTGGTGAATCTCGCTGTAAGCCCTAGGGCCTGCCGCCTTGAGTGCAGTATGTGGCCCGATTGGGATGTTGGCAAGGTTCAAGGCGGAGTCTGTGGCCAGGGTAGACAGTGGCGAGGTCAGAGTGGACAGTGACAAGGTCAGAGTGGACAGTGACAAGGTCAGGGTGGACAGTGAAGAGGGCAGGGTGGACAGTGAAGAGGGCAGGGTAGACAGTGGCGAGGTCAGAGCTGTAAAAAATGACAACGCCTCATTATCCAACTCTTCATTGTACTCAACCTCCAAGACGTTGCTCAAATTCTTTATCGCACCGATTGCCTTGTCTCTCCATTCAGGTATGGACATCGGCGTATAGTAGCGAGTACCTCCAAACCACCACAGCGGCTGATGTCCATTTTTGAGGGCCCATTGACGCCAGTAGCGGGCCTCATCCGCCCAGGGATCGAACGGAACCATTAACCGACAGTATTCAAACCCGGAATGTAGGATGGCATAGCTGCCGACGACGAAGCGGACTCCCGTAGCCAACCGGGCATATAAACGACCCTCTCCTATTCTTGGAATTCGCCGGGTGAGGCATGTGAGCCCAAAGAGACACTGTGCTGTTGTGAGGAGGAAAAGTGCTGGCCTATTGTCGGAAGCAGGAACTATGGGGGTTAGAAGTCGGAGCCCGAGGCTGGGGTTGCGGGGAATAGGGTTGTATGATGGCTCCTGCATGGGATGCTGATATCAATGGCAATTAGTGGATTTTGTTTGGAGTATGAGCAGGATAATAGAAAGGATACTGGTTGGAGCGGTGAATGGAAGGTGCGGATGTTCAGCCATTCGCATCAGTACACCACTGAATCACTGAATAAGCCACTGAATCACTGAATCACTGAATAAGCCACTAAATATAAACCACTTAAGAATATGAACAATTTACCACTATACCAAATACTACTCAATTTAAACCTCGACTTGTATTTTTTCAGTGTCAGATTGATACCCAGAAGTGCAAGAACTACTAAACAGTGTTTTCATAATTGTTCAAACCAGTGCGACAAAAATATTCAAACCAGTGAGACAAATATTTATACCAGTGCAACAAATATTTATACCAGTGCGACAAATATATTCATACCAAATACAAGTTTTAATATACAGCATAACATGGAAACTGTTTAGTTTTGTCCGTTTCGATCGTTTAGTGACTCCAGGTGTGATTTATATGCAGTCGTCTAAATTTAAATTTTCTGATTACTGAATTCTATGAAAGTTGGTGTGATATTATGCCATTTGGTTTGAAGAATTTGTCGCACTAGTTTGAATATTTTTGAAATATTGGTATGATATTTTGTCGCACTAGTGTTAATATTTTTGCGCGCTGGATTGAATAATTTTGAATTCACTGTATAATGACTTCAGAGAAGAGAAATGGATGTATAAGCAAAGATAGATTCCGAAATTGGGTAGACATATTGCACTAAAATAAAGCTTCAATTATTAATTAGCAAGTAGATATAAAATTTAAACATTGGCTAGATTTAATTATAGGTCCAGACACAATTGAACACACCCTAAATTCATTCATATATAATGGACTGCACATAGCGTAGCGAGAACTGGCGTTGGATTGAGCTATTTCCAAATCTACGTCAGTATTGAAGCAGCGCGCGAAATGTTCGAAGAAAAAAATGCAGTCTTTTCAAAAATTCAAACTAGTGCGACAAATTATTCATACCAACATTTTAGAATTATCATATCAAATGGCATAATGTTTCACACCAACTTTTAATATTCAGTAATCAGAAATTTTATATCTAGACGATTACTCATTCATAATATTCTTGGAGTCTTTCAATCAAGCTTCAAAAGCGACAAAACTAAAGTAGTTTCCATGTTATTTTGTGTGTAAGAACTTGTATTTGGTTTGAATAATTTTGAAATATTGGTATGAATATTTTTGTCGCATTGGTATGAATATTTTTGTCGCCTTGGTATGAATAATATTGAAAAATACTGTATTTTCGCACTGATTTGAATATTTTAAAAACACTGTAGATACTCTGTAGTCTACAGTAGTTTATAGTAGTATTCTCTACATAGTAATCTATATAATCCATAATTAGTGCTAATAGTCAGCAGTCAGGTAAGTAGAGTTCTAATACTCTAGGATTCATTATTAGTAGTCTGTAGATACTCTGTATTAATGTAATTCTTTGATGGTTCGCACCTTACTCCTACGTTCCATCTTTAACGGACTACCACCGATGGCATTTGGGTAAACGGCCCTATTCGCACAGACCTTTTACATTTCATAAAACAAAGAGATTCAAATACGGTGGTTTAAATTTTTAAATTTCAAGTCTTAAATTTTTTTAATTTGTATTGTTAGACGCCCATAGGTTTACTTTTATGGAGATTATAGCCTACACTGCGCAGCCAGAAACTCTGCAGCATCCCCAGTCTCATACCGCCACTCTAAAACGCGACTCTAAAACGCGACTCTAAAACTCAGTGATGCAACATTCTTGCACCCGCTCGCCTGAACATTGAGTCACTTATACATCCCAAAGTCTCTATACGTAATTCCCTCTTCGAGAAATCATGCATGAATACAATGAACAACATGGCACTTGCCTTTATGAGAATCTAAATGGAGGTCTTTTTTCTTGAAATCACCACTCACCTATGCAAAAAGATTGCAGCACCACAATTTCACACATGGTCTCCCACTGCATTACTCACTGTGGCCCTAAGTGGCTTAACTAACGTTGATCGGACGGGAAACAGTGGTTTCCACTTGGTATGGCCGCAACCGGAGTACGAAATTTTGCAGTTTTAGATACAGAAGATGGCTTTGAACCCAGACATTCGTCTAGTTTTGGCTCAGAGTCTTCTGAGTTGTTCTTGTACAACTTTGCGAAGGTCTTCAAGACTTTTCTACATAGTCAGTGATAGTCTGACATAGTCATAGTCTGTAGATAGTAACATTAATACAGCTCAAAGTTCTCTTAAGCACCTCCTTTGACCTACTTGGTACCCATTGGCACTGGTCATTGACAGATTACTTAATTGAGAAACACATTTGGAGGTTGGATCGCCATTATATGAAATATTCAAAAGAGTTACTGGAATCATTCAAAGATCAATTGGTTCATTCCAAAAGTTGTCTTTGGGTCTTCACTTCCCCAGGTTTATCCATACATTTAATTATTGACAAAGTAAAAATTGTCAAATACTGAACATGTAGTCATGCTACTCCAGAGTTCCATTATGTACAGGCTAGATATGAAGGGAAAACATAAATACAAGTTCAGTTAAGAACTTGCTCTTGTAAGGTCAACTTACCTATTAAGCTCAAGTCTGAGGCAGCGATTTACACACCTCGACTATCCAGCTAGTCCATTGATTTCCTAATGGAGTCTCCGAGTCTATATGCACACTTGCCACATTATAGTAGAGATGGGTCAAGGTCTTCCACCAAGAGACTATTGCGTGATTAAGTCAAGTTTCTAACAGGCTCAGAACTGCTAATGCGGAGTGCCTAGGAGAAATTTCAAGAGGTACTCAGTATAATAGTCGTATCTTAATTTCGCTGAGTCGAACTAGAGAAATGCTGGATTAATAATCCTCCAACAAGAGAGGGATCGGATTTCTGGTGAGGTCTGTCCGAGGTACCTACTTCTCAGAGATCTCAGAATTTCCTCTTTAGGACCCCTTCCTTCATAATCACTTTCATCTATACTCTAAATTCCCTCTTTGAGCCATCGTATAATATATCCAGTCCTATATCTAAAAATACGCTGTTTTGCTTGTATTGAGACCTTTTCCGGTGTACAGATGTCTCAGATTTATAGTATTTTCAAAATTCTTTAAACCCGCGCAAAATTAAACAAAATAGAATTGGAAGGTTTTGACCACTTCGCACAGCTTCAAACCACGGCATAATATTTCACACCAACTCATTAAAACAATATTCTGAAATCTTAATATGGACAATTGTCATAATGTTTCACACCAACTTTTAATAAGTTTCAGTAAATAGATATATTTGGACGATTATTATTTATATACCTGGAGTCAATTAAGATTGAAACAGGTAAAAGTAAAGTAGTTTCCATGTTATGCTGTATATAGAACTTGTTGGTTTGATAATTTTATACAGTATTTTTCAAAATTATTCGAACCAGTGCGACCATATGTACTCTTTTGGGAGTCCTTATCAACAGTCAAATGGATGAACTGAACTAATTTCCATGTTTTCCTGTATATCTCTTGTTTTTGGTTTGAAGAATTTGCGAAGGGGTTCGTAACTTTTAATTACTGGTTTGTTTAATTTTGCTAGTGTAGTTTGAATCGTTTTCAAAATTATTCATACCGGTGCGCAAAATTTTTCGAAACAAGAAAATAATAGTTTAAACCAATACAGTATTTTTCAAAATTATTCATACCAGTGCGACAAAATTATTCATACTAGTGCGACAAAATTATTCATACTAGTGCGACAATTATTCATACCAATATTACAAAATTATTCATACCAATATTACAAAATTATTCATACCAAGTACAAGTTTTAATATACAGCATAACATGGAAAATACTTTAGTTTTGTCAGTTTAGCCGTTAATTGGAAGACTCTAGGAATGTTATGAAAGAGCAATCGTCCAAATATAAATTTTCTGATTACTGAATTCTATTAAAAGTTGGTTGGAAACATTTTCCATTTGGTATGAATAATTTTGTCGCACTGGTATGAATAATTTTGAAATATTAGTATGAATAAATTTGTCGCACTGGTTTGAATAATTTTGAAAATACTGTATGAATAATTTTGAAAAATACTGTAATTCAAAATTTTCGTACCACTTCGCATATTCTTTTAAACCATGGCATAATGTTTCACACCACTTTCATTAGAATTTAATATTCAGAAATTTTAATTCGGAGGAGTGCTTATGTAATCTATTTGGAGTCAAGGGACAAACGAATAGAATTGACTGGTTTCTTGATATCCTGTATATAAACTGGTTAGGAGGGTACGAAAATTTCGAGATATTGATTTGATACAGTCTTTTTCAAAATTATTCACCAGTGCGACAAAATTATTCAAACCAAATGGCATAATGTTTCACGCCAACTTTTAATAGATTCAGTAATCAGAAAATATATATTTGAAAAATTGCTTATATATACTCTTGTTGGAGTCTTCCAATCAATTGTTTCAACGGACAAAACTAGAGAAGTTCTCATGTTATGTTGTGTATTAAAACTTGTATTTGGTATGAATAATTTTGAAATATTGGTATGAATACTTTTGAAATATAGTGTAATTTGTCGCACTGGTTTAATAATTTTGCGCACTGATTTCTTTAATTTTGCTAGTGATTTGAATAGTCCCGCGCTGGTTTAACCATTTTGTTTTCTTGGTTCGAACCTTTTGCGCGCTGCTTTGAATCTTTAAAATCACTGTATGCTCTCAAACCTGTCTGATTCTGTATACTTATAATGTTGAAATGGACATTTCCATTGACATTATTGTCATTCTCTGATCTTCTAGTACTGATCTTCAGTACTGATCTTCTAGTACTGATCTTCAGTACTGATCTTCTAGTACTGATCTTCTAGTGCTGATCTTCTAGTACTGATCTTCTAGTACTGATCTTCAGTACTGATCTTCTAGTACTGATCTTCTAGTACTGTATTGTTCGAAGATGATTCCAAAAGGAACTCTATGGTAATGGTATCGGCCTTCGAGTAGTAATCTTCTGATCCATGTTGATTAATTTTCTACTGGAGTACCAGTGATTAATGATCTGACTGCTTGCTAGAATCAGTATATGAACCTAGGGAACTGTCTCTCTTGCTGTACTAGCACGCTTATACGTAGTCCACTTGAATTAATGTGTGGAACCCTGTATAATGCACCACTCACTTTATCGAAGCACCTACCCTTCTGTGGCAGGTCTGCGGACTCATTATGTCCTGTGTACTCTGTATTCTCTGTATTCTGTGCTCCATTACGCACCTCTCGTTTATGTACTCCCATGTACTCTGTACTCATACTCACTATCAATCTTTCTGAAACACATACTCTTTTCGTATTAGAATCCTTACCTTATTATGACATCAAAAACTTCCACTTTTGCCGCAAACGATTACAGCAGAAGATCGAAACTGACATCAACCCAGTTTGACCAATTCTTCTCTGACGCCAGACAGAACCGGGCTAGAGCTTCCCCATGGGACACTAACTCCAAGGCGATTTCTCCCACTGTCATTGGTTCCGAGGAAACTATTTTGAATAGAGCTCATTGGCTGCATTCAGACAAGCCAACTTTGATGGATGGCATTGGCACTGAGAGTCCATACCAACATGAGACTGAGACAAAGACTCAGACTATGAAGACTGAAACTTTCAAAACTATGAATCCGGCAGAAAACATGAATCTGACCATCGCCAAACCAAAAAGAACATTCTCCCAAAAACTTCGTCTGTTGTTACTGCCTAAAGGTGTTGCCTTGTTCAATAAGGAAATGCCTGCTGCTCCTGGTTTTGGCTGCGAAAACGCGCACACCCAAATACCAAAGAATCTTAAGAAACAACAAACAAAACATGCTGTTCATTTCCTGGCCACTAAGAAATGGAGTAAGATTCTACAAAAAGCTCGACTCTTGAAAAAACACAATGCCTGTTATATTCAAAGAATGTCGGTCTGCTTTTATGATGATTCTGACCAGTGCCCAGTGAGAACCCAAAGGGTGCACAGGTTTTCTCCCAAACGTGGCATTTGCAAGCTCCAGGTACTTGCTCTTAGAGTTGGCTGCAAATCGGTAAGCCAAGATTTGGTCAATTTAGATGCACCTTATCACATTCCTTATGAAGTAATGGAACCTCACCAGTTGGCAGCTTTAGCTCGGGCATACCATGCTGAAAAGTATGCTCTTATAAAGTATCGTACCAAACTCTCCCGAGACCTTGGCAAAGTATCTGCTCCACCGCAAAGGAATCAGCATATCAATAAGGGTAAGTACCAAGAGCAAAAGCCTCAGTCTGAAATCACGAACTTGCGCAAGCCTGGGTATGACAGGGTGGTGTTCTATCCAGACCGGAAACAAGCACCACGAATCCAAGAGGCATGGGAGTGGGACTCGGACCATTTAGAAGAGCCACCGGTTACTGCAATTTCTAAAGTGAATAATCCCGAGGTTAAAACTCCTGACATTGAGACATACAGGATGAAGACTCCTGAGACTTACAAGATACCTGAGGCTTTCAAGATGCAAACTCCTGACATTGAGACTTACAAGATGAAGACTCCGGAGACTTATAAGATGAAGACTCCAGAGACTTATAAGATGAAGACTATTGAGACTCTCAAGGCTAGAACTCCTGAGCCTTTCACCATAAATACTACTGAGACTCTCAAGGCTAGAACTCCTGATGCTTTTACGATGAAAACTCTCGATATTGACACTTTGAAGGCTAGAACTCCTGAGCCTTTTACTATGAGAACTCTCGACATTGAAACTCTTAAGACCAATACTCCTATCGCGTCTCCCAGCCCTGAGACTCCTCTAGAAGCTCCCATTTCCTCGGATCCAATGGCCGCTTTACATCTGCTCCCTTTTGCTGATCTGACGCTCAGCTCGACAACAATAACCAACAGCTCTATTTCCGACCATGGTGATAAGGTCATTACCGAGATCGAGCAAATCATTCCTGAAATCTCTCATCCCGAGAAAAAACCTTCCAAGTCTTTTATAACATTTAGTATTGGAAGAGGCCAGCCTGGTATTGCCAGTCGCAAAGCCGCATTATTAGACCGGGCTACAAAGGCAAATGCTGTGAACCCTACTCAGATCCCTGAGCCAATCAAGGTAGCATTAAAGGTCAAGTCTGATTACTTGAACCTGACGTTCAATGAAAATGACTCTAAGTCAGAGGTCGTTGTTGGTCGGGCTAGGAAATTGGATCTTAGTAAGTACCAAGCTGTGCTTCCAGTGGAGAGGTCTATCACTCCTGTTAAAAGGGGTCCGGTCAAACGAGTCTTGAAGGATTTCAAAGTTGACGATACTAAGCCAGAGGTTGTGGGTGCTCGGATTGGGAAATTGGATCTCAGCAAATTTCAAGCAGTGGCTTCTATTATAAAACCTCCTACTCCTGTTAAAAGAGGTCCTGTTAAAAGAGTCTTGAAGCAAGATTTCATACTGAAAGATGCTGAGTCAAAGATTGTGGTTGGTGGTGCTAGGAAATTGGATCTTAGCAAGTACCAAGCTGTGCTTCCTATTGAGAGAACTCCTACTCCTGTTAAAAGAGGTCCGGTTAAAAGAGTCTTAAAGGACTTCAAAGTGGACGATACTAAGCCAGAAGTTCTGGGTGGTCGCATTGGAAAATTGGATCTTAGCAAATATCAAGAAGTGGTTGCTATTATGAAACCTCCCACTCCTGTTAAAAAGGGACCTGCTGGAAAGCGATTCGTTGGAAAGGGTCCTATTGAAAAGGTCCCTAGTCCAGTCGCTAAAAGCCCCAGTCCAGTCCCCAAAACGCCCAGTCCAGTTCCCAAAATGCCTACTCCAGTGCCCAAAAGCCCCAGTCCAGTCCCAGAAATCAACACTCCCCTGAGAAGCTCATCTCCCTTCTCCATAGAGACTATCTCTCCTCTCACCATAGTCAAGAAGCTTGTATCAGCAATTGCTTCTCCTGTCCAACACCTCTGTGAAACTCAGTTGGACAGCTGGCTCCGGCAACCAAAGAGCCAATTGTGGATTGAGCTTGACTTGGAAGTCCTCTTGACTCCTCAGCTCAACAAGAACACCTTTGAGTTACAATGCCTTTCGATTGACTTGAAGTTCCTCTGTAAGACTGAAACAGAGAATAACATTAACGAATACTTAATGTACTTGAGACTTGTGGTAAGTGTCGAGAAGCTGGAGGAGACCATGAGATTTGAGACTCTAAAAACCACTGGTACCATTGGTAGACCAGCCCCAGACTTTAATGGCTTCTCACTGATTGACTTGAAGCACCACACAGCTCTGGGACACTCGGCTCAGAAGCCACTGGGCCCCAATCAGCTCTCCAGCTTGCAAGCCATGGTTCGTAAGCAAGACAGCTTGATGAACCAATGCAAAAAGAAATTCTTGGCGCAGTTTGATATCCATGACCGGATCGAGGCATATCTACTCTCGTTCTTGGAACACCTCCAGACAACTGGAGAACTGTTTGTAAAAGCATGCACCAACATGGCCAGCAGTGACAACTCTGAAGACTACTTGGCCGACTATGAGCACCAGCTCTCTGGATTAATGGAAGACTTGGAAGCAATGGAGAAAATGGACCACAGTGCTAAGGCTAGTATTGATAAGATCAAAGCAGGCTTCACTTTAAGCTTGGCAAATGTGATCCGATGCCATGCTGAAGCTTGTGATGCCAAGGAAAAGTACCAGCAGCAGTTCCACGATTTTTGGGTGCAAAAATTATGCCGGCAGCCACTCACACAACGGGAAATGGAAAAAGTAATTGGCTGTGTTAGTACTGAGTACCAAAAGGGCTTCTCAGAAGAATGCCTTCATTTGAATGCCTACGATGTGTTGCTGCAAAAGTTGGATCGCATCCAAGCTCTCTACGAAAAAGTGAGCAATGCTCGGTCTCAATTGCAACTGACATTTGATGAGGTGACACTGCGGTTCGTGACCCACGCTTACGA
>VATE01000059.1:29449-51355 GCA_008065195.1 Metschnikowia amazonensis
AATTATGGTATGAATAATTTTGAAAAATGCTGTAACATGAAAACCACTTTCGTTTTGCCCGTTTCCAAGGTTGATTGAAAGACTCCAAGAATATTATATATAAGCAATCGGCCAGATATAAAATATCTAATTACTAAATTCTATTAAAGTTGGCGTGAAACATTATGCCATTTGATTTGAATAATTTTAAAATATTGGTATGAATATTTTTGCGCGCTGGTATGAATAATTTTGAAAAACAGTGTATTAGTTTGTCGCTGGTTTGAATGATTTTGAAAACACTGTAGTGGGCGGGGGCTCGCGCCTGCATCAGTACACCAGATAATCCTACATATACCGTGAGTAGTTGGTATTCCAAGCATTAAAGTTTAGAGCTTGGGTTAGCGGGTGCATACTGTCCAGTTCTGTATAGATTTCTAAACCTTTGTATTTTATACTTTTGTTTTTATATTTTGACTTTTGTCTTGTCTGTCTGTCTTGTCTTGTCTGTACACATGGACGCGGACTAGACTCTCACGCGGAGGTACGGGTGTTTACGCGCACGGAACAATCTTAATTAAGGGCCTGCATACGCGTGCCTCGAGCACCGGCTGGTGCGGCCAAATTCAGATCCGGCCACACATAGTGCCGAGGTTGCATATACACCCCGTTAACGGATGTTTCCAGAAAGTGTCTTTTACCGAATGTTGCCAGAAAAGGTCGACTGAAGTACAAGAAATCGAGGGTGTTTTATGTAGGGATGAAGCAGTGGTGAGTCGATGGAGAAACAGGGGTGATTTAGGTGTCTAGGAACTGAAGAAAGGAAACCGGTACAGAACCGTACAAAACTGGTACAGACCAGTACAGAGCCGTACATCACCCTTTATATCCAGTACAGTTCCGTACAGTTCAGACCATATAGTTCCAGTCCAGACTGTACAATTCCAGTCCAGATCGTACATCACCCTTCATTAGTTTCCGTACAGTTCCACTGATTAAAGTATTGCTGAGTCATCCGCAAAAGGCACTTGAAGGCGAGCACAAGTTGCCGTGGCGATCTGCATCCGCGCGCAGCCGTACATAATGCAAGCGCTTTACGAGACGCACCTGTGGAAATTCCGCGCGGTCTCGGTGACTCTGTTGCGACTAATTTGCGCCTGACTACCACAGCGCAACTTACTCCTTAATACCATTCACTTCTTTATCCAATTCGTTCGCCTGTGTTTTTTAAGTGTTTACAACTCCACATTAACGGATTAGTTTTACATTTTTCATCCATTCACTTAGAGTATACTGATCCACTTACAGTTTTACAGCACCTTACACCTTTACAACTTCGAGTTCAGCATCCTTACAGTTCTACTTTCCCATTACAGATCAGAATATTCACATTTAAATTTTGATTCAAATTCACAGTCACTCACATTCTGATTCACATTCACCCAAATTCAAATTCAAATTCACATTCACTCAAATTCAAATTCAAATTCACATTCACTCAAATTCTCATTCTCATTCTCATTCAAATTCACAACATTCATCTACACTTCAATATCCTTACCCCCTCGCTCCTCCCACAACTCATAATGGAAACCCTTACCGCCCCTCCAAATTCATCGCTCAATCCTGTTGTTCCAGGACTCTTTCCCGCCGTGGATTTCTGGAACCCCAACCTGCTAGATTTAGACTTGGCTGCCCCTTGTATTCTTGGTGCGCACACGCTCAAGTGTAAGGTTTAACCTCACAGAACAAGATACGACTGAAGAATCAGCGATGAACCGATAAATTTGCGTTACAGTAAGCATCGGATCCTACCTAACGTTGCAAGTGATAAGAGACCCGACGCCATTATCAATCACATCCCAAACTAATTCAATCACATCCCAAACTAATTCAATCACATCCCAAACTAATTCACATGACTCAGGGTACTAATTCAACAGAGTACTAATTCAATCACTTTACTCAAACTATTCAATTACATTACTCAGAGTACTAATACAATACCTTCCAAACGAATTGAATTGATACTGGTGGAGAAGTTTCTCATTACTTGATATACAATATCTGTTACATAATCTTCGGCCAATCATGATGACAAAGTCACTAACAAACAACCACACCATACATCAATATATATGAATAACAGAATATGGATAGAATATGGATTGAATATGGATAGAATATGGTTAGAATATGGATAGAATATGGATAGAATATGGATAGAATATGGATAGAATATCAACAGAATATCAACAGAATATCAACAGAATATCAACAGAATATCAACAGAATATCAACAGAATATCAGAATATCAATAACAGAATATCAACAGAATATCAACAGAATATCAGAATATCAATAACAGAATACTCATGTCTCATTCAAAAATGGATAATACAATACTGTATACAGATTCTCTACAGTTACCCTAATTCTTTATTTCATATCAATCGATTACCTCGGCTTAGTCTTTCCTAATTGACTTAGGTTTGGCGGTTGGCTTGGTACCCATTGATTCAGGAGGAATGCGTGGCTGTGTGCAGGACAATTACAATAAAAGGCTAGACTGACAAAGGAACCTTTAAGAGTGTCAGTTAATTAAAGTTTTTATGTTAAATCGTATACATGAGACTCCAGTGCGCTAGAAATAATGACGTGTCGATTATTGTTAATAGTATAAATGGCTGTTGTAGGAAGGCGGTAGGAAAAGTCAGTTGGTCAGTATTTTCAAAAATATTCAAACTAGTGCGACAATTATTCATACCAATACAAGTGCAAATATCATGAAAACTAAATCAGTTTTGGCCCTTTTGACCGTTGATTGGAAGACACCTAAATTTATATATGAGGCAATTCTCTAAATTAAGATTTCAGAATATTGAATTCTAAAAAGTTGGTGTGACATATTGTCATTTGGTTTAAAAGATAGTGCCAAGTGGTATGAAACTTTTTGAGAATTGGTATGAATATTTTTGCGCACTGGTACAGTTTTTTCATAATTCTTCATACCAATGAAAAAAATTATTCATACCAGTGCGATAAAATTATTCATACCAAATACAAGTTTTAATATACAGAATAACATGGAAACTAGTTTGGTTTGCCCATTTCGACCATTGATTGGAAGATTCCAAAAATAGTGTATGCAATAGTCCAGATATAAAATTTCTGATTACTAAATTCCATTAAAGATGGTGTGAAACATTATGCCATTTGGTTTGAATAATTTTGAAGTATTGGTTTGAAAGATTGTGCGAAGTGGTATGAAACTTTTTGAGAATTGGTACAGTATTTTTCAATATTATTCATACCAGTGCGACAAAATTATTCATACTAGTGCAACAAAATTATTCATACCAATATTACAAAATAATCATACCAAATACAAGTTTTAATATACAGCATAACATGGAAACTAGTTTGGTTTGCCCATTTTGACCATTGATTGGAAGACTCCAAGAATAGTATATATTAGCAACTGTCCAAATGTCAGATCCACCTTGGGTATTACACTACCCAATGGTCCAAATTAAAGCTACGCTGTACGATTAGTAGAGGAATCACGGTAGACCCTGTCTAATACGACCAGAACACGAGATCTCCTTATATACAGTCGCCTCGAACAGATATGGCTCATAACAAGCAGCCAGCATCATAACAAGCAGCCAGCATTAGGGCTGGCTTGCCCTTGGACTATATAATTACCTAGATTCCCACTTATTGGGAATCCATCAACGAATACACACCTGATAGGTAAAACAGACGTTACTAAAGAATCTAACACCAAACAAAATTTCTGATTACTAAAATCCATTAAAGTTGGTGTGAAACATTATGCCATTTGGTTTGAATAATTTGAAATATTGGTTTGAAAGATTGTGCGAAGTGGTATGAACCTTTTTGAGAATTGGTATGAATATTTTGAAAGACTGTATTCAAACCATTTTAAAAGTTTCGCACCTTGATTCTTCTTCAAACCAAATACAAGTTATTGTATGTAGGACAATATAAAACCAGTTAAAGCTGTCCATTTGACCCTTGACTCCCAATGTACATGACAATTCTTCAGAGTCAAATTTTCTATTTTAATTATGATCAATTCTGATAAAAGTTGACAGCATGTCATTTGGTCAAGATTGGGCGAAGTTGGTCTCAGTAGAACATTAGTTAGTCTTAGTAGAACATTAGTTAGTCTCAGTAGAACATTAGTTAGTCTTAGTAGAACATTAGTTAGTCTTAGTAGAACATTAGTTAGTCTTAGTAGAACATTAGTCTTAGTCTTAGTGGAACACTTAGTCTTACTAGAGATATACTTAGTCTTACTAGAGCTACATTCTTACTATTGTATTATCCTAGTAGATACTTAGTGTCTTATGAGAGAAAGGCATATTACAATCATCAGATTACGAGGTTATTCAAGGATCCCAATTAGGAGTGTTAACTGGCTGTAGTTCAGTACTACTACAAGTCCCAAATTTCAGTGCAGACTGTTCTCTATAGCTAGAAAAATATGCACTAGTAAGCTGACAATTGATGGATTACAATATGAGAAGTGGAAATGAAAATGAAAATAAATGAAAATGAAAAAGAAAATGAAAATGAGATCTGCCTGGCTCTTGACGATGTTAGGCAAATACGCCCGTAAATTCTTATTGCCTGGTTCGGAACAGGTCTTGGACCACTTGCGCTGCAATCCACCATACAAGCCACGGTTCTGCCTCTTGAAGAATGGCCTCGTACTTGTACTCTGGATAGGGGGGTTTCTGCTTGGGGATTGACGGCTTGGGAGACTGTCGCCAGTCTTGTAGTGAGTGGTGTCTATGGGCTTGGCGTACTTTGTGAATTTGAAGTACTTCTCTGCCTGCGTGGTGCGAAAATTTTGAATTGGTATGGATAATTTGAAAACTGTATTGGATTTGCTAGTTTGAATATTTTGCGTGCAGTTTAAATTTAAAAACACTGACTTGTTATTCGAACTAGCAAAAGTATAAAATCAATCTTTCAAATTATTCACCAGTGCAACAAAAGTATTCCCCAGTGCAACAAATTATTTATATAAATACAAGTTTTGGTACAAGATAACATGGAAACTAGTTCAGTTCTATTCCTATTACACTTTATTGGAAGACTCCAAATGCCTAAATATAAGGAACCCTAGATTAAGATTTCAGAATATTGGATTCTAAAAAAGTTGGTGACATTCATCATTTGCTTTGAAAGATTGTGCGAAGTGCGAACATTTTGAAATAGTTTTCAAAATTATACACTGTATTTCAAAATATTCAAACCAGTGCGATAAAATTATGAAACCAATTCAAAATTCCGTACAGTATTTTTCAAAATTATTACCAATATTATAAAAATATTAGTATGAATAATTTTGTCGCACTGGTTTGAATAATTTTGAAAAATACTGTACCACTTCGCACAATTTTTCAAACGGCATAATGTTTTACACCAACTTTAAAAAATTCAGTAATCAAATTCTATATCTTGACAATATTCTATTATTGGATTCTTCCAATCGTCGAAACGGGCAAAACTAACTAGTTTCTGTCAGATCCACCATGGGTATCACACTACCCACTGGTTCAAACCATAGCTACGCTGTGCGGTTAGAAGAGGAACCACGAAAGACCCTGTCAAACGCGCTTATCACAAGATCTCTTTATTAGCCAGCAATTAGCCAGAAATGGCTCGACAACCAGCAATCATAGCAGTTCCTCTCGGGCTATAAAAGAGCCCGAGATTCCTCGTTCGAGGAGCATCAACGATTAGGCTAAGTATTTAGTATCAATGTTATCCACAAGAATCTAACAGTTTCCATGTTATGCTAATTAAAAGTTGTATTTGGTTTGATAATTTAAAATATTATTTGAATAAATATTGGTTTGAAATTTTAATACATGAGGCAACTCTTCAGATTTAATTTCTGAATATTATACGATAAATTTCTGATAAAAGTTGACATGCCATTTGGTTTGAAAGATGTGCGAAGTGGTGGAAATTTTGAAATACTAGTTTGAATTTGCATTGGTTTGAATTTGCATTGGTTTGAATTTGCATTGGTTTGAATTTGCATTGGTTTGAATTTCGCATTGGTTTGAATTTCGCATTGGTTTGAATTTCGCATTGGTTTGAATTTCGCATTGGTTTGAATTTCGCATTGGTTTGAATTTCGCATTGGTTTAAATTTGAAAAACACTGTAATTGTCTTGGTTCGAAAATTTTGTGCGCTGCTTTGAATACTTTGAAAAACACTGTACATGCCGGAGTACCTCACGTAGAAAGAGTGTTCGCGTCAATCAGTTTAGGTAAGCTGTAGATTAACCTTGAGTGCAGTCCAGAGTTGCACGAGCAGTTGGGAAATAGACTACATAGTCAACAAGGTATGTGAATCCTTATTGACAGCTTCAGAGATGTCTTCTCAATGTCATCTTTTGTGACTAACGTGAACTAGTTTTGGAGGGTGTGTAGTAGGAGCCATGTTAGACTGTTGCATTGATAATTTACCTTATAATCTTTTATATGGAGGAGACCTCTGTTACCTCAAAGTGGTATGTAGCCTTGGTGAAGGGTCCATTAGGCCTGTGACATTTCACTCCTGTACTTGAGCAAATTGTTTGCCGAATTTGGTAATAGCGCGGACATCTAGATTTCAGATGCTTACTAACCGTGGCATATAAATACTGTGGTGTTAGCCCACCCTTTGAAATCTTACTGTTTGATTAATGTTATAATATGGCTTGAAATTTTGTCGCGCTGCAATATCTTCGAAAAACACTCATTGATTTTCTCGCACTGTTCTTTATTTCTCATCAATGTATGGGCTAATGCGTAGATCACGTGCCCATCACATGACCCTCACGTGACCACCTCTCCTCCGCATACTCATAAAAATCTTCCGCAGCCCTCCAGCGCCATGAGTTTCAGACTTCTCCACCCCCTAAAAGCCTCCGCCGGTGTCCGTGGCTCGCCCAGATGGCTCCAGGCCCGGGCCCTTGCTTTTCAAGTGTCCAGTCCCGAAGAGCAGGCGAAATTACTCCAAAAACAGACCCAAGATCCCGCCTCTCCTTATATCGCTCCACCCCTTATTGACGACGTCTTTTCCTCAGCCTACGACGTCTTGAAAGAACAGCTGGCGTCCATGTATGAGCAGTTGGAGAAAACCCCCAACCTCCCTCCAGCTCAGGCCGAGGATTTGAAGATCAAAGCCGAACAATACAACCCCGAAGTCCACTACAACTTCCGCTTCAACCGGTCCAAAATCGACGCCTCTCAGCCAGTGTACCGGCATTTGATGCAGAAAGAATGGGAGCTGCACGACTTGATGGTGACTATGCAACGCTTGGAGCAGTTGCACGTGATCCCCGATACTTTGCCCACGTTGGAGCCTCGTGCTGATGTCCAGGTGCAGTTTGCCCACAACACAACGGCGGAGTTTTGTGGATATTTGACACCAGGCTTACGTATGCCTGCGTTTGCTGTGTCACGGCCTCCCACTGTTAAAGTACAAGAGTTCAAAACTACTGAGTTTTCGGGGCTCTACTCCTTGGTGATTGTGAACCCTGACGTGCCCGACTTAAATGGCAATACCTTCAGAACGCTGTTGAACTATGGAGTTTATAACGTGCCGTTGACTTTTGTGGACAATGTTATCTCGCCTGCAAAGTTGCAAGACACTCCTGACCGGGTGTTTCATCAGTACCGGCCTTTGGTGCCGGAAAAGAATGCCCCTACGCAGCGTGCATGTGTGTGGGTGTTCAGACAAGAACGTCCGCTTTCGGAGCTTCTGTTTGATGCGGATAACTTTGATATCCGGGGCTTTGCTGAAGACTATGGCCTAGATGCTGTTGGGGCCCATGTGTGGAGACAGGATTTTGACCGCAGTACCAATTCTGTGAGAGAACAGTATGGGATGGCAAAGGGAGCGGTTTATGATATTAAGCGAGGCACAGAACCGCTAGTGTAAATAGATGTAAATAGATAGGTGCTAAGTGATTGAAGCTGGAACTGTCGGGATGTACGGGTGTATGGTGTAAACCCGTACATCCCTGCATAGACACAAGACATGAACAATAGGGAATATTGTGAAATTATGTGGTCTTAAAGAGAGCATTGGTAGCGGTAGTAGCTCGTAGTTCTGGCACTTATGGACTTAGAGTTCTAGGAAACTAGTACTTATAGTACATAGTTCCAACACTTATGTGAGTTATACCATGGATACTTATGTGAGTTATACCATGGATACTTACTGGAGTGGTTGATAGAGTATTTTGTAGAATAGAATCAACTCTTTTGAAGTACCAATATATGGAACTCTAGTACTCTGACTGTGTTGATTCCATGTTCTGACTGTCCATATGCAGGACATCAGTACATCCCAGGTGGTTAACGACACAATGTGCACACAATTATTGACTAAGCAATCTGATGTTAAGGTAAATCAAATTGAGCCCAATTTCTATTAAGGAGTCTTTAGGACTTGGACGGACGAGTATGAGCTACGGAATCCTGGCATAGTTAAATAGAAATATGAAGGAAAGTGTGTACAATATTTCTAAGGTATGAAGTATTTCTAAACTCATCATGATTACTGAAGTGTGCGGTATTTTTCAAAATTATTCGTACCAGTGCGACAAAATTATTACAGTATTTTTCAAAATTATTCAAACCAATGCGACAAGGTATTCATACTAATATTTCAAAATTATTCAAACCAAATACAAGTTCTTATACACAACATAACATGGAAACTACTTTAGTTTTCTCGCTTTTGAAGCTTGATTAAAAGACTCCAAGAATTTTATGAATGAGCAATCGTCCAGATATAAAATTTCTGATTACTGAATTCTATTAAAAGTTGGTGTGAAACATTATGCTATTTGGTATGAATAATTTTGAGAATTGGTATGAATAATTTTGTCGCACTAGTACAGTATTTTTCAAAATTATTCATACCAATGCAACAAAAATATTCATACCAAATACAAGTTTTAATATACAGCATAACATGGAAACTACTTTAGTTTTGCCCGTTTCGACCGTTGATTGGAATACTGCAAGAAGTGTATATAAGCAACTGTCCAAATAAAATTTCTGAGTACTAAATTCCATTAAAGTTGGTGTGAAACATTATGCCATTTGGTTTGAATAATTTTGTTGCTAGCTTGAATAATTTTGAAATTGGTTTAAATAATTTTGAAATTGGTTTGAATAATTTTGTAACTGGTTTGAATAATTGGCAATTGGTTTGAATAATTTTGAAAATCACTGTACTCAAGTTACTTTTATAATACATCCTGCATATACCACCTCTTGGTGAACACCGTAATAACTTTGATAACTAATAAACCTAAGAGCTCCTGTACATAATGGACTCTTAATCCTCCAAATCTCGAACTCTTCAGAAGGGCCATCACCTCCTGTACCTAAACCATCTTGAAAGTCCTGGTCTGTACTGCATGGACTATCCAGACCAATACCATGGTGTACAGATGTCCCACCGGTTCAATAAAAAAACCAATTCAAATACCCCTCAAAGTCTGAACCAAATATATCATGAACCTTTATAGAAGATAGAATATTCGATCTTAATCTCGAAGATTGCCATGTATGAATTATTATCTGTGTCAGGGTTTCAAACGTTTACAATTTTTAAAGATATTTGAGTCAGCGCGACAATTTACGATGTTCAAAATTATTCATAATAATATTTCAGAATTATTTTAACTAATGCGACAAAATTGCTAAAATTTCAAAAGTATTGAAACCTAATGCAAGATTTTATATACAAGATATCACCAAAACTAGTTCAGTTTTGGCCTTTTTGACTCTTGCTTGGAAAACTCCCGAATGAGGAAATATGAGAAAATCCTCTAGATTAAAATTTCAGAATATTGAATCTTAAAAAAGTTGGTGTGACACATTTCGTCATTTGGTTTGAAAGATTTGCAAAGTGGTACGAAACTTTTTGAGAATTGGAATGAATAATACAAATTATTCATACCAATATTACAAATTTTTCATACCAATAATACAAATTTTTCATACCAATATTACAAATTTTTCATACCAATAATACAAATTTTTCATACCAATATTACAAATTTTTCATACCAATATTACAAATTTTCATACCAATCTTACAAATTTTTCATACCAAATACAAGTTTAAATATACAGCATAACATGGAAACTACTTTAGTTTTGTCCGTTTCGACCGTTGGTTGGAAGACTCTAAGAAAAGAATGTAATAGCAATCAGCAAGATATAAAATATCTGATTACTGAAAACTATTAAAAGTGGTGTCAAACATTATGCCATTTGGTATGAATAATTCTGCCGCAGTGGTCTGAATAATTTTTCGCACCGGTTTGAATAATTTTGAAAAAGACTGTATTCATACCAGTGCGACAAAGTTATTCATACCAATTCTCAAAATCCAATTCTCAAAATCCAATTCTCAAAATTATTCATACCAATTCTCAAAAGTTTTTTACCACTTCGCACAATCTTTCAAACCAAATGACGAAATGTGTCAACTGGTTTAGAATTCTGTAATCAGAAAATTTATATTTGGATGATTGCTTATATACACTCTTCTTGGAGTCTTCCAATCAAAGTCACTGAACTAGTTACCATGTTATCTTGTAAATGGGATCTTGTATTTGGTTTGAATAAATTTGAAAAATTGAAAATCATTCAAACCAATATTTCAAAATGTTCCATACCACTTCGCACAATCTTTCAAACCAAATGACGACATGTGTCACACCAACCTTTTAGAATTCAATATTCTGAAATCTTAATTTAGAGAATTGTCTCATATATAAATTTAGGTGTCTTCCAATCAACGGTCAAAAGGGCCAAAACTGATTTAGTTTCTATGATATTTGCACTTGTATTTGGTTTGAATAATTTGTCGCACTAGTTCGAATAATTTTGAAATACACTATTTCTCAAAATTATTCATACCAATGCGAAAAAAGTATTCAAACCAATTTCAAAATTATTCAAACCAAATGTCATGATGTTTCACACCAACTTTTAATAGAATTCAATAAGCTGAATTCTAAAATCTGAAGATTGCCTCATATATTTATTTAGGGGTCAGTTTCCATTTTATGCTGTATATTAAAACTTGTATTTGGTTTGAATATTTTTGAAATATTGGTATGAATATTTTTGAAATATTAGTATGAATAATTTTGAAAAATACTGTATTAGTATGAATAATTTGTCGCACTAGTTTGAATATTTTGAAATATAAGTATGAATAATTTGAAAATACTGTACTAGTGTGGTAATTTGCGCGCTGGGACTTTAAATAAGTGTACAATGTTCTTCAAAATTATTTAAACCAATGGTTCAAATTCCCTTCGCAAATCTTTCAAACCAATACAAGTTGTAATATAAAACATGGAGACACTTTTGCCTTTTGGCTCTTGATTAGAAGGCTCTAAGAATAGTATATATAAGGAATCAGATGAAATTTTTTACTGAATTCTAATTAGTGGTGTGACCATTATGGCGTGGTTTGAAAGATTGCGAAGTGGTTCGAAACTTTGAAATGTTAGTATAAATAATTTGTCGCACTGAATTGATTTTAAAAACTGTATCACTCAAATCATCACTAGGCCGAGCTGAATACGCTTAGAATTGAAACTCTTGAGTTTCATTGGTCACTACTTATTTTATCTACAGAGCCATATACTTGATATTTTTCCGGTACTTCGTGTTAATTGGGCGTGTTAAATGGGATGGAATAGTTATTGGCCTGGGATGTACGGGTGCAAAGATGTAAAGATGTACAGGTGTAAAGATGTACAGGTGTAAATATATACAGATATATATATACAGATATACAGATATATATATACAGGTGTAGTTCAGAATACAAACCTCAAACCACTTCATAAACTCTACTATACATCAATAGTTTCTCAACATAATCAACTCATATATCCCTATATCCTAAACTCTTTTCCATTTAATATCCTGCATACACATACCTCTATGCGAGCGTCTTTCTTAGGCCACCACCCCCCATGTCTACACCTCTCTTCTCCCGGAAGCAACTACAGCAGCAAAATCTCGCGGCCATCCGGGACCCACCGCTTCTTGGAAAGCTCGACTCATCGCTCAAGAAAAATCTCGGCTTCATCAAGAAAATCCGCTCCGCCTGCAGCTCTGACGCCATCAATGACTCCATTCTCAACGATATCCGGACGCTTACACTTGAAAAGTACCTTTCAGAGATCATTCCAGCGTTCTTTGACCGGCTTATAACCCTCAACAAAGCTGATGACATTTCAGCGGCTGTGGTGATCTTGTCAAGCCTCTTCCAGCGCTTTCAAACGGCGTTTTCGGCGCCCATCCTTTCCCTATTGGTCAACTGCATCTTCCTGGATTCCCACAGTGCCCGTGAACGCAGCACATGTGTAGCGGTTGTGTTGGAACTCAACTTGGTTGCAATTGCCTCCCGTTTTTCCGACTGTGACCCGGAATATCTCCTGGATCTGGCGGCACGGGTTCTTACCAAGTTTCTGGACCACAACGTGACCATAGTTCTGTTACGGACATTGATGGGTGCCAATTCTGAAACCAGCGGGCTTCCAATCATGGCATCATTTGTCAAACGGTTTGAGGAGGAGCTCACCAAGCCGATTATGGAAATGAATAGCGAGGGATCTTCTGAATTATCAAGTGTTGGTAGAGAAAGAGGTGATACAACTTCTACAGAAGGAGCTGCTACAATTTCTACAGAGACAGCTAATACAGTTGCTACAACTTCTACAGGAACAGCTAATACAGTTGCTACAGCTTCTACAGAATCACCTGCTACAACTTCTACAGAGACAGCTAATACAGTTGCTACAACTTCTACAGGAACAGCTAATACAGTTGCTACAGCTTCTACAGAATCACCTGCTACAGCTTCTACAGAATCACCCGCTACACCCCCTCCTTCCCTGACTCACATCCAACAGCTCTTGATTCATATCCTGCAACTTTTGGAACGCTATTGTACAAAACACTTGGAAGAATATGAGCATCTTCAGCTCCAGGAGCGTAAAGAACGCAAAAATGCTGAAAAAACTGCCATCAAGTACGGAAAAGACTTTGAAAATGAACTCCTCGACTCTCTCGCCCAAAGGGTGGCATTCCAGAAATTACACCTCCAGCCTATGTGTATTCTGCTTGGTCTAGAATTCCCCCAAGACGAAATAGAGCCCGCACCTGTACACCAGGACTTGGGGTTTGTATGGTGGAGCTCAGCCAAAGAAAAGGCGTTTTACGAAGACATTCCCGATTTGGCCAGGCTTCTCAAAACAAAAGTCCCCCACACTAATGTCTACGCCAAACTTTCGGAGCCTGAAAAGGTGCAGGTATTCATCGACTTCTTGGCTGGTGTGTCGCGTGAGGCGCACGTGGAGCAGGCCACAGTGGCTCTTCACAGCTGTGTGCCCAACAACAAAGCCACACATAACCGGATCTTGCGGTTTTTCGTGGAGTCTGCCAAAACAGACTCGCTCAGTTTGCTTGCCAAATTTATCAAAATCAACCTGGTGTACTTTGAATCCATTCTTTTGGAGCTCATTACGCAGATCGATAAAGGCTTCCGCACGCAGATGTACACAGGAAGAATCAATTTCGGAAACGTGGTTTTTTTTTCGGAATTGGTCAAGTTCAAGCTCGTGCCATCGCATCTCATTTTCCACAAGCTCCGCAACATGACGTTAAATTTGTTTACATGCAACAATATCGAGATTTTGATTCTTTTCTACGAACGTCTAGGCAAGTTTTTGCTCTATGAAGCAGAATATCGCGAAAATACCTACAAAATGCTCGATTTGCTCCGCGAAAAATCGCGCGTGGCTAGCTTGAGCCACTATGAAAAACTCTACTTGAACAATCTTTTCCTCAATATCGATTCCTTCACAGGAAAGGCGCCTGTGCAGGAACAGGCGGAACCAAAAAGTTCCCATACGCAGGATTTCTTCCTCCAAATCTACCGTCAGGTGCTCAATCCTAAATCCTACCCTCGAGTGGCTAAGGTCATGGAGCAGATGGACTTCTCCAAAAGCAGCCATGCAGCGGCCGCTTATGTGCAGGTATTCCGAGCCACCGAGAACCTTCGTCTGGATACTTACCAATTGGCAGCACAAACCATGCTCCATCTTCCAGAAAAGAGCCGGTTCGTGGTGCATCTGGTGGTGCATATGCTCACGGCACAGTTGGTGGATGGGCTTGAGCATAATGATTACCGCAAGAGTGTGGGGCGCACGTCGTTGGTTCGATTCCTTGGAGCCATGTGCAACGCCGGAGTTTTGCCGTTTGCGTCTATCTCCGATGTGCTCTTCAAGATCGTGTGTCACGGCTACAAAAACAACTTTCCCACGCCAGACCAAAACCTTGCAAACGATCCTCGGGACAACTACTTTCGGGTGCAATTGTGCTGCACACTACTCAAGACAGTGAATTTCGAACGGGCGCGGCAGCTGGCGCTTCTAATGACGGACCTCAAGTCCTTAGAGAGTTTTCTCTACTTTTTGCAGTACTTTTGCTACTGTAAGCAGCAGCCATTTCCACGAGACATTGAGTTTGGTTTGCTGGATGTTTTGGTCAAGGCACGTGACTTTGGACTTACAGTTGAGTGGCCTAAAGATATAGGGAGTGCATTACGCCGACTCCAAGAGTTTGTGAAAGGGAAGGGGGAGAAAAAGGGGGAGATGAAGGGGGAGATAAAGGGAGATATAAAGGGGGAGATACAGGGGGAGATACAGGGGGAGATACAGGAAGAGAAAAAAGGAGAGATACAGGGAGAGATAAAAGGAGAGAAAAAAGGAGAGATAAAGGAAGACATAAAGGAAGACATAAAAAGAGAGATTAAAGGAATTGAACTTTCCCAAGATGTGACAATTGAAACACTCAATCAATCTCATGATTCATTGTACCAGCTGAATTTATCCGGTTTCTATGAAAGTGAAACTGATCAATCTGAAAGTGAATCCGATGCAACCGATACCAACCAGTCCAGTGGAACAGAATCCGATTCGGATTTTGACTCGGACTCTGAGTCCGATACAGAAACAAAAAATGACTCCGACTCCGATTCAGAACGAAAACAGTTTCAAAAACTGGCCAAGGAATTTGATCTTAAGCAATTCGATGAATCCGTACTGCACATAATCAAAGAGGCTGCAACGTCCCGAAACCAAACGCCATTGAAAATGCCCGATCCATCGGCTTACAGCGTGCAGGAGCCACAGACATCATCATCCGGGCCCAATTTCCGCTTTCTTTCGCGGTCCAGTCAAGCCAAGGACTTGCATTTGCCTTCTAATAGCCGATTTGTTTCTAATTTTAGCAACAACCAGGCTCAGAAGAAGATTAACCGGGAAAAGATATCGAATCTCATCATCAACATGTACCAGTCTGAATTGAATGAGTGATAAATAATGGACTAGAGTTAGAACTGGAACCAGAACAGGATTCTTCTTGCATCCAATGTGTCCAGTATTTTTCAAAATTATTCATACCAATGCGACAAAATATTCATATCAATATTACAAAATTATTCATATCAATATTAGAAAATTATTCATACCAAATATAAGTTTTAATATACAGCACAACATGAAAACTGCTTTAGTTTTCCCGTTTCTCCGTTGATTGGAAGACTCCAAGAATAGAATAATAGCAATCAGCAAGATATAGAATATGTGAATATTGAAAACTATTAAAAGTGGTGTGAAACTTGGTTTGAATAATTTTGATGGTATGAATAATTTTGAAGTATGAATAATTTTGATGGTATGAATAATTTTGATGGTATGAATAATTTTGAAGTATGAATAATTTTGATGGTATGAATAATTTTGATGGTATGAATAATTTTGATGGTATGAATAATTTTGATGGTATGAATAATTTTAAAAGACTGTCCATCCATAACCTTCAGAAGAATCACTCGTTCTTGGTGTTGACATATCAGAATGGTTCATCCACAATTCTTTCAGTGCCCTATCATTACATCATGAAGCATTTTAACTTTAGATCAGATCAAGTTAATAAGGTAAAGTTCTAAGCTTTCTTTCTTTGAACCATCATAGTTCCTTCGTATGGCACTTCTCTTTGTGGCGGAACCAACCACCAAAATTTGATGGGCTTCTCAATTCACTGACACCGTCTTTTCAATTTCAGTTTCCTGGGTCAGTCATCAATTTACTCCAAGTCAACTCTGATATAAACTATTATAGTATAATAGATCGAGACTTCGAAGTGATAATTGCTTTCAATTGATAGGCACCATCTTGACATTTTGACATCTTAACATCTTAACATCTTGACATCTTAACATCTTAACATCTTGACATCATAACATCATAACATCTTGACATCTTGACATCTTGACATCTTGACATCTTGACATCTTGACATCTTAACATCTTAACATCTTAACATCTTGACATCTTGACATCTTAACATCTTGACATCTTGACATCTTGACATCTTGACATTTTGACATCTTGACATCTTAACATCTTGACATCTTGACATCTTAACATCTTGACATCTTGACATCTTGACATTTTGACATCTTAACATCTTGACATCTTGACATCTTGACATCTTGACATCTTAACATCTTGACATCTTGACATCTAACATCTAACATCTAACATCTTGACATCTTAACATCATGACATCTTAACATCTAACATCTTAGTCACTATATCACCCTCTAGAGAACCTTCACTACCACAATTGTTATGTCATCCTCCTTCCCTCCTAGGTACTTCTGACCTGTAAGCCGTGAAAGCTCTTGTGAAAATGCACTGGGAAAATGCTTGTCTTTAGACACCTTCACAACCTCCTTCACAAACTTGGAAGACACCTCATCCAATGAATTCTTGCTCTCAAATTGGTCCTGCAAAAATCGCCCCATATCTTCAGTCACCACATTATCTGTGACTCCATCAGTAGCAAAAATCACAATATCATCTGTTTTTAATTGCCATTCATAGTCATCACAGTCTTCTGCAGTGTTCGAAATGTACCGTCTGCCTTGCCTTTCTGCTTCACGCACAATTTGCTCTGGGATCTTCGATAACTGGTAGGGCGTGTTGAAATTGTGAGTCTGAAACTCTGTTTCCTGGATACATTTGAAGTCTCTGAAAACACCGCACCATGAATCGCCCAAATTGCTGACCTTGAGCTTCTTTTCCGGAGTGAAGACTCCAATACATGCGGTTGTTCCGCCGATTTCCACTTTGGGCGACGCCTGAACCTCAGCAAATGCTGATTTGAGGACGTCTCGGGACGTCAACCTAGACTTGTCATCATACTCCTCGAAATTGGTCTTCATAAAGTGGCACAATTCCCGGGAAATCGCTGACGAGTCGTAGCCTGCATCTGACCATCCGCCTACCCCATCTGCCACACCAACGGCAAGGTACCCATCGGTCGATTGATGAGACACAAACAAGTTGTCCTCGCCTGAGGGCAGAATTTCTGCTGGGGTCTTTGTGCGGTTTTGCTTGAAGATATTCGACTGCTTTCTGTTCTTGGGCTCGAAGGCTACGGCCACGTGATAGTTGATGAGCTTGTCAAACGACGCCTTGTCATAATTGTACGACGTAGAGCTCACTGCCGACGATGAAACAGAATGGCTTGCAGATAAATCCAGATTGGAGCCCGAGCCGTCGCCATATTTCCCATTTTCGGACCATCCAGTCTCGGACTTTTGACTTGCTGACCCGGAACTGAATCTGCCAAACCCGAGATTCCGTTTGAACAATGACTGCACTGCACAGAGAGGGCTGGCAGAGGTGACTGCTTGCTTGGCCAAGATTCCGAACTGACTCTTTGCAAGAAACATGGACATGAGCGCCAAAATAAGGGAGATGAGGATCCAATACCGCTTTGTTTGCATTTTACTGCTTCTTTTCTGTAGAGGTGCGAACTTAACGCGGGGGCACGGGGAAAGTAATTGGTGCGGCACAAGAGCTCTCCATAGATATTAACAGTGATTATTTCTGGAACCAGAAATTTTTGGTTTAGACTTTTGTGAATGGCCTGAACTAAAGATTTCTAGTTTTGGTTGGATCAATTTCATTATGGGATGCATTCATGGCGTTTGAGCTCCTGAGGGGTAATCTTGATTGGATGTAACACACCGGTATTATCTTTTTCTGAATTCAACTGATGATATTTGGGGGAGGAGTACGGAAAATCATAGAATTTAATCTTTGTGGAAATCTATGTCTTTTGCGTTTCACTTATTATTGTCCCAACCCTGGGCTCTGAATGGTTTTCACTTTGGTTGCTATTTGAGGGATTGATATGACAGCCATTGCCAAGTGTTGATGTTCCAAAATTGAGGAATCGAAAAATCCTAGTACTTGGTTCAGAAAAAATATATAGAATGCGGAAAAGAATGTATTCAGGGGACTGTCTTTATATAGACAATTTCACATTTCTTGGCCCGCCCAGTTTATTTGCAGCCACCTGAATATGCAGGGATGCGTGGTGCGAAGCTATAAAAGTGGCGCTCCCCGATAATTCAAGCCCATATTTTTAGGATTTCAAGAAGTTGAGAAGAATTAGATGTTTTGCAATCGAAGTCATGTGAGTGATTAAGAGTGATTAGAGTGATTAGAGTGATTAGAGTGATTAGAGTGATTAAGAGTGATTAGAGTGATTATGAGTGATTAAGAGTGATTAGAGTGATTATGAGTGATTATGAGTGATTATGAGTGATTATGAGTGATTAAGAGTGATTAGAGTGATTAACGACTGACTATTTACTTCGGGATTCATTATTAGGCTTTGCTCTGAAATATTCTTGACTGAGACTTTAATGCTACTGCTGAACCTAGTTTATTACCTTGACTGGATCTCATCATAACTACATGACTATGCTCAATTGACTCAAATACAGAACACTATTAGTGTTATACCGCGCTGCCAAAGCTACTGACTGATCAAAAAGAGGCAAAACAGAATTTCTTTGGGTCCTCCAACCTCACATGGTTATTCACAGAATTTCATTTATAGTGACCGCAATCTTTAGGATTCCTGAGATCCCTTTGAGACATTATTAACAAACTACCATTACACATGAATCTCAATGATATTCATCACTATCCAGTCCACTCGATCAAAAACTATACATGGCATTTTAAATTTTATTTATTAACTATAACAATCAAAGTTCAAATGGATCTTCTCCTCAACAAGAAACTCCTCAATCTCTGCCATCCACCCATGTTCACAGAGCATTCAGTGCCGCCCAGTTTCCCATGGGGCTTCGAAGCATTCTCTCTCAAGTCTGGCATGGCATTTGCAGAAGGCCCCACACGGCCATGTTCCGCTTGGGAAGAAAGCACCTCGTCAATGGACGCATTTCTGCTTCTTCTGATACGCAGAATACTCATGTTGAGCCAATCTGACATCAGCAATGGTCTTCTGTCGGCATACGACGATGACAAGAGCAAGATGTCTCTCAAGTTCGTGGCCAGCGAGCCCACAGGCACGAGAAAGTCGTCCAGGTCCGACTGCTCAGTCAAGCCAGTTAAGTGGGACAAGTCAATGGCCTGCGAGGTCTCCAAGTCACGAATCATCTGGTGATGGTGAGATGACGTGATCATGGTGAAGGCTGGATCAGCAGAATAATCCGAGTCTGCATAATCGTCAATGGACGACAATGCACTGGCATGGCGGGCCGAGCCAATCAGGAGTCCGAGCTCAAAGGCAAGCGCATGGGTAAAGTCCATGACGCCAATTTCGTCAGAGCCCGACTGCACACCATGAGTGTTGGGCGTGAAATCGTTATCGGCCTGAGCCAACGAAAGCCGAGAGTGAGTGGATGAGAGACACCGGATGATCTCATGCATCAACGGCTCCTCATCGGGCACCAAGTCCAAGTTGAACGCCAATCTCCGCTGGTCGCTGGATGCCGACGACTGGGGGTCCGGGTAAGCGGGCCACGAGTAGTAGTCGAAGCCAGCTTGGTCGGAAGGTGGTGGAGTCTGAGGGATTCCAGAAGAGGAGCAGAACAGGTTTGAAGATACCATTGTGATACAAAGAAACGATGATATGAGAGCTGACACAAGCGATGCGGGGGACCGTCAATTTATATACATCGAGATGGGTGGCGTGCGTTTGATCTGGCGCCTGATCAGCACATTTTCAGTCGGCGTTGGGAGGCGTACAGCGAGATTCTGGTCGGGGGAATTGTTCTGGCAGAATCGCACTTGCACCCATGCGTTGCAGCCAAGTGCGCATTTAGAATTTGCTACACGTAGAAAAGAAGTATAGCCCAGCACTGAATGTGGTTTTAGATAGAGTTGAGACTAGTAGATTGATACTAAGAGTGAGGCTATTAGATTGATACTAAGAGAGATTACTGACTGATACTAAGAGTGAGGCTATTAGATTGATACTAAGAGAGATTACTGACTGATACTAAGAGTAGACTGTGACTGACTGTGACTACACAGTGTTTAGTCTTGTATACTTTACTTATTCAATAATACAGGATTAGTGTTATAGCTGCAAAATGATTTCATTATAGTAATACCTTTCTAGAATTGATCATATATAATTAAAACCCGTACATCCCTGGATCCGATTGAGTAAAGGCAGCGTCGGTAAGCTTGTGATATCTTTTACGCTAGTCCATGATACAAGTGGATTTGAAGATGGAGATGAGAGTATAAGGGTGAAATTCAGGAAGCTAACTGTGCTTTTCAGATGAACAGATTTAGGTATTAATGTGGACTTGTTATGCTTTATGAGGTTATTTGAGAACCAAGTAGAATACAGTTAAGGTTACAGGAGAATAGAACCAGTTATAGAATAGAACCAGTTATAGAATAGAACCAGTTATAGAATAGAACCAGTTATAGAATAGAACTAGCTCATAAAATAGAACTAGCTCATCAAATAAAACTAGCTCATTATTATTTTTTCGAAAAATGACATTTATCCCGAATTATATAAATGTGCGGTACCACTCAATACAGTTTTGTATTAACCAGCGCGAAAACATTCATACCAAAAAAAATGACCATAATTAAAATCTTCGTACACCCCTACAGAGGGTATATGTAGGAACACAAAATAGAAGTTAGTTCAATTCATTTAAACTTGATCGGAAGATTCCCAAATATAACTTACATAGTCACCTGATATTCAAGAGTATTATTTTTAATGATTTGGTTTGGAAGACTTTGCGAATGGGTACGAAATTTGTGAATTACTGTGTTCCAAAGTAAACCAGCGCGAAATGTTCAGAAAATGGTTCAAACCAATACAGTGTTTTCAAAATTATTCATACCAATTCTCAAAAAGTTTCATACCACTTCGCACAATCTTTCAAACATGACGAGATGTGTCACACCAATTATTTTAAAATTTAATATTCTGAATTCTTAATCTAAAGGATTGCTTCAGACTTCCTCTTTTGGGAGTCTTCCAATCAAGGGTCAAAAGGGCCAAAACTGATTTACTTTCTATGTTATCTTGTATATACAAACTTGTATTTGGTTTGAACAATTTTGTCGCACTAGTTTGAATAATTTTGAAATTGGTTTAATAATTTTAAGATTGGTTTGAATAATTTGTCGCACTGGTTTAATAATTTTAAGATTGGTTTGGATAATTTTGGTATGAACAATTTTGGTAATAATTTGTCGCACTGGTTTAATAATTTTGAAATATTGGTATGAATTTTTGAACACTGTACAGTATTTTTCAAAATTATTCATACCAATGCGACAAAATTATTCATACCAGTGCGACAAAATTATTCATACCAATATTTCAAAAATATTCATACCAATATTTCAAAATTATTCATACCAATATTACAAAAATATTCATACCAAGTACGAGCTCTAATATACAGCATA